>JAAAKG020051602.1:0-18346 GCA_010014905.2 Druon quercuslanigerum
ATTTGGAACGTTTTAGTCAAGAGGGACAAGGATGTTGCCACAACTCCTTGCAACCAATCAAGATGTTCAAGGGCTTAAAATCTTCGTTCCGGCGTGTACTTTAAAAATTTATTGTGATCTTTGAGAAAATTAAATATGACGGTTCTAATATTGCGCCTGGAACAGGCAAAAATCATGGATTTTCAGTTAATGTGATTGATTAAAAAGCGACAGTTACTTCAAACGGGCTCAGTGTGGCACCTAAGGGGTTTACCTGGGGTAGAATATGTCAATTTAAAATGGCGAACCCTAGATGGCGAATATAAGCCAATTATCAAGTTTAAGTAATTCAAATCAACCTGATCGACATCGCAATGATTAGTCAAGGGTTTTCTGGTTGCTAATCACGAATCTAAAGTCCGAATGTTGGTTACCATTTGTCCTTCAATTATCCGACGTTCGTGTTCTATTTAGCACGAAACAACAAGCGAAAACTAAGAGCAATAAAGAAACAATCTTCCACTGTGCACAACAATCTTATGGTAGATTTCGAAGAGAACTCTAGTCTTTTTCCAATAGAGTTGCTTATATCATTTAGCAATTTTCGTTGTTTTCTCAATTTAAAGGTTGCGTGCAATTACGTTGTTCTTATATTTTCAGAAGTCACATGTTCTTGATTTATTTTTCATGAAGCTGTGTAAAAAACAAATGAAAAAGAAGTTTTGTCATAAAAACACCAAGCTACCACTTATCGCAAGAAATTTCCTACTTGTTTATTCCAATCTTTGTGGCTCATTAACAGAAGTGTGACCTTCCTACCGAACGAGTTTTTTTATCATAAGTTGGTTTTAATTCGATCTAAAATATTCGCGTTATTCGTCCAAAGAAATCAAAAATTTTCTATTTATTTGTAGAACCATGGCGACTAATCAAAATGGTTCTGGTTTTACCATGCTGACGTTTAGGAAAGATAGATGCGCTATTCCTTTAAATATTGATTGGCATAGCAGTAAGCGTTTAAGAAAACCTTCAAAACGATTGTTAGAAAATTCGCATATTAACCTGCAAAATGGACAGTACGATATCTGAAGAAGCAGGAGATTCAGATGAAGGATCTGAATCATGTCCAATCAGGAGGTAGTACTTATCCAGCGAAGATGAATTAGAAGAACTCCTAAATGGACTGAAAGAAAAATGTTCTAGTCTGTCGGAAAATGGTTCGCTCCGCTTGACTATCCCTACAGTAGCTCCTAAATGTTGGCCAATTTGTTAAATTTATTCCGTATTCGGTACTTCTAAGAGAATGGCTCAGTAAGCAAGCAATTTGAAAAAGTCATCAGGAGTGCTGGCGATTTCTGTTCCGAAAGGTGGCAGAAATGTACTACAGACCATTGGGACATTTTTCGAGTTCTATGAAGAGAACATTAATAGTAGAGTGATGCCAAATAAAAAGGATACAGAAATGATTGTTGCTTTCTGACATAAAACAATAGTACCCAAAGCCTTCCTGTTACTTCAAAGAATGCGAATAATGTCTAGGAATTGGAAATTTTTTTGATTATATGAATTAAGTTCTTCAAGAACAAAAAACATCTCAAGTTATCTATAGTGTATGGGAGTTGACTGATAGTTGCAATCTTAAAACAGAATGCCTTCTGCTGGGAATTTGGTTGACAGACTGTGTGTTAGTTTACAAAAATTATTGCCTTATCATTTTATTCTGTTACAGAAACAACCCTGATAGCGGAAATTAAGAAGGTTTAACCAAAAGTAAGCAAAATCATTGATGTGATTGTTGACGCCACACAACACTATAAAAATTGTTTCGAAACGATGAATTTGGTGCATCTTATACAAGATTTCGACATAGAGGGTGAATGGCATTTTAGGACTTCCATCAATGGCAAAGGTGCCTGCGATGGTATTGGTGCCACCTGCAAAATAGAAGCCACACGAGCTTCGTGCTTGTCTTCAAGCTAAATCAGCGGATGAAGCAATTATGACATCAAATGACCTCTACAAATAGGCGAAGAATAAATACGAACACATGCCAATCTTCCATTACACCAAACAAATAGATAACAGAAATCAAAGGAAGTTCAACAAGCAATTTTCCCTTGCTCCGTGTGTGAACAAAATACAGAGCGGACATTTATTCATTCCTGTGAAGAATAAAAAATTGAAAGTAAGGCTACACAACAAAACCACACAGGAAATCATTTTTAAGTCGATCAGTGTAAATTGAATTACACAAAACTTGAAGGTTGCCTAACATCCGCGATATTAGATCGGCCATTTTAAATTATCATATTCTCACTCCAGATTCGTAATCAGCCACTCCAAAAATACCCAAGTATTAACTTTCAAGTCGATCAAGTTGACCTAAATTCCTCAAAACTTGATGGGTGGCTCAAATTCGCCTTATTGGGTGCGCCATATTGAATTCTCATATTCTGACTCCAGATTCGTAATCAGCGACACCAAAAACACCCAAGTAATCGATCAGAGTAAATTAAATTACTTAAAACTTAATGGTGGGCTTAGATCCGCCATGTTGGATCTGAAATTAATAATATAATTGTGAATAAAAAGAAAAAAAGGAGATTCTTCAAATTTTTAAATAAATGAAAAAAAAAATTTGTAAAATAATTTTTAATAAAAAACGGCATCTTTTATACGTCTCAAAACAAGCTTTTTCCTCTTTCATTTACTTTTCCTTTCTAATAAATTTTTTTTCGTACTTTACTGCAAGCAGTGTGCAACGTTGTCACACTTCTCACTATTCCATAAGATTTTTTTTTCTTCGAAATCACAATACTCCAAGTGTGAAATTATAACATGAACATAGCTGCATTTTTATTCTCTGTTGTCTTATTTAGTTTCACTTTAATTGCAACTGAATACAACACCGAATTGGTTTATTTTTGAGGACCGGCGTACTTTTGTGAAAGAGGTTCGGAATTTACTAGAAGAACGGTGTTTTTACTAAATATTTAAAAATAAAATACTTCAATCGGATCTAATTCTGCTTAAATTTTTCTCGCAGTTATGTGAATTGTGAGCTATATTCTGGAAATTTACATGATAATTTTGATCCTTGCTTTTTCGTGAACCAAACTTTACAAAATTTGTACAGTGTATATTTATTTCTTATAACTCAATTCACAAAAATTTGGAAAAATCTTATTATTTTATGTATGAGTTCGAATATCCTCAAATAATAAATCTAAATATATCTGAAGGTTCTATGAATATTATTCCCTATCATTGTTTCTATAAAAAAAAATCAAAAGAACTTTATTTTACTCTTTGCCTGCATGGCTGTTCTTAATTTTCCCTACTTTTATGATATTAAATGTTTTGTTAAATCATGATTGTATTCACATTCAAACCTGTACTTTCCGCAACGTCTGAAATGAAGCTATAACAATAAAAAGTCTCAGATTAAAGAAAATACCATATATGAACTTTGGAGAAGACACGTATGCTAATATATATGATAGAAGTTTGCAAGGTGTTGTGACAATGCATGAGAAATTAGATGAAGGAAGTTGATTTAATTTCATGACGTATTCCATTCGCTAAATATAACAATTTATTCCAGACGATAAAAAAAATTGTAATCATAAATAATTCTGACGTTGCTATGAATAATAAATTTATTAGATATGAAGCTCACTTAATTGCGAAAACTCCAAAAGCTTAGCAATTGCAGTGTATGAAATGCTTTAAACTCAGATTTCACGTTATCTCTACTTGCATCTGAAAACAATGAAGATCTTTATTATACTAATTGCCTACATGCTTCTTCCTAATTTTGCAATTAAGTGTTATTATAACAACAATAGCAATATTGGTAATAATAAGGAATATTGCTTATAATTATATAAGGCTCATATATTATGCAAGAAATTTCTCAAATGGTGCATGATGAATCACAAATCGCTGTGAGTATGTGCTGTACATACTTACTACATAGGAACTGTTATTATTATTTATTACTGACAATCAGGCTAAGTATGGGGGAGAAAGAGGGATCCAATCTTCAAACCTTTTTCACCCACTTTTTACATTCGTCACTTTCGCAACCCCCTCTTCCGGCAACTCAATGTAAAAGAGTATGAAAGATGATAGAAGAAAAGGCAGTTATGGTCAAAGCTCCAAGGTGAGAGGAAAAGAAGGGTTTACGCGAATGGGGAAGAGGTACCTAATGAGTAGGGAGTATATAGGAGGGTTAAAGATGGGTTTATAAGAAGGAAGACTACACGGGGACTTTGGTCAGTAAATATGTGTACACGGAATAGGGGTAATGTAAGGGAAATTTTGTAGGGTGCATGCAATGACCACGGACAATGGCTGCAGGCGAATAAGATTAACTGACTAGAGGGAATGCCGATGAATGTTGTTTAGGAATAGAAAAGTGGATCAGAGAGTGGAAGCAGGTAGGGAAGTTTAAATTTCTTTCTGAACTGCATAAATCCAAATTCCCAGATGTCCATAACTGTTTCGGCAGCAGAACTTGTAATCTGATCTTATGTGATGCGTAAGATTATATAAATTTTCCGCTGGCAGCACCGGTTGACACCTATCCAGATTCGCAGGTTGGTTTCTTTCAGGATTGCTATTTGCTTCCTAGCTAAATTTTCCGCTAAAATATAATCTCGATTCCTGCGTTGGTCGGTTGGTAATCCAAATTGAAGAGTGATCTCCTCCTCAAATCTTGAAGGAGCTTCAGATTGATGAACATGGTGATAGCAAATGGGATGTGGCTGGTTAGCACGAGAGTTGGTGGTGTTCCCTAAGACATTTGATACGCTAAAAATTAAGAATTCAGGCAATGGATTCAATAATTGACGGCGAGCCTGGTCGACCTGCGGGGGTAGAATATCTATTAATTTCAGCATCCTTATGCTTTTTTAGATCTTCGGGTGCTCTGTGCCAAGATTCATATCTTGCTTGGCAAGCACCTGTAAGCAGATGGTAACTTCCGATTGCCAAAGTTGTGCTTAATAGCCAAGGCTACGAGCGCTTCCGTAATGCCAGCTTCTTCGGTGTATATCCAGGAAGGGTACGATGTATGTCCCTGCCAATTGGATCCTTATGGTGCCGACTTAGGTGAGCGGTCTTCCAGTCTTCTCTCAATCACTCTTTGACGGGTTTTTTAAGATACAAAGACTGACGAGTCAGAGTTATTTGCATCTCGCGGTAGCTGCAAACGAGGTAGCGTTGACCGGAAACGTCAAAAAGACAGCGGCGTTCAGCGGGGGGAGACTCGTAGTGTGAGCACGTCCTCTTCCTCAGAGCACTGTTTTTGAATGGGCTCTTCAGGATAGACACAATTTTCGCCCCTGGAAATAGCAGTGCCTAGCGTACTCAGGACCTCGTCTAAAAGGATCCCGGAGGCGGTAACGGGCGGGGAGGACGAAACAGACCGGTCCGTTGTCGTATGTGAGGTACCGAGTACTTTATGCCCGCTCCTTAGAATGGGCCAGTGGAGCCCCCTTCGACCTCATGTTAGGGAGAAAGGCACACAATTCTATGCATTAGCCCTTTGTTCAGCCTCAGCGCGGTGGCTCCGTTCCGCCTGGCGTTTATGCTGAATTTTCTTTCTCCCATTTTTCTTCCTCCTGGGCTTGTCTTCCTGAAGCGAAAAATGGACGAGCTTTAGGCCAGTTTATCGTACATAGTCAGTCGGAGAAGTAAAAGAGAGGGGCGTCGGGACTTTTTTGGGATTTCCGTTTATCCTCAAATAATTTGTTAAAAATTAATTATCTAAAATTAAAGAAATTTACATGAGACCATAATTGAAAACGTACCGTATTATGTCCTGATTTAAGAATATCTCTTTTCAAAAATAAATTTCTTCAACTTTCCTAGATAACAGTGACTATCAAGCTGAAAGCCGTCACTGAGTTCTGTGCTCGCCGAACATCTCGAGGCAACACAAAACTTTTAGTTCATTAACACTTTACTCAATGAAAGTAAAACTTCACCGAAGCTTCTAATGATTATGATGACCATTTCATCCGCTAAAATTTTTTTATTGCTTAAATTTACGTTGATAGTATTTTTGACCGAATATTTTTCAATTTGGAAAATTCATGTTGATCGACAACATATAAAAAACAAAGAAAACTATGAAAAGAACTTTGGGGTGTAAAAGTTCTTAATTGAACGTCTGGGGAACAACAAATTAGTATTGGTAAGGAAAAGCCTTATTTCATCGACTTCTTCCAGACTATTTATTCACCGATGTACAATAATGCCTTTTAAGAATCAGACCGATTTCCTCATCAGATTATCTTAGGCCATTTCGCATGACATTTTTGGATAAAATTGAAACATTTTGAGTGGTTAACTACTAAAATGATAAAGATTATTAATAAGGTCTCAAGATGGATACGGAGGTTGCACATCCTTTCATCCTTATAATTTTGATATTGAATGACTCAAAATTTTAATTTTTTTTCGAGTGTACATAAACTTCATGTAACCTCTGTTTTTCTTACAATCTTAGGAGCAGCGAACGAGAACGAGAGCAATGTCAATGTAGCAACTAGTAATGGCCATCATCATAGAACTACACTGCCTGCATCTGTTAAAGCTTTTGAAGGAGGCTACGTTACAGTAAAAATGCGAGGTGAAAATGCTCGCTATGGAATCCTTAGTGATGTCGCCTATCAAGGACTTCAACAAAATTACTTTTATCTACGATTTCCTTATGGCAGTAATTTACTTGCGGTTCTAAAAACTCTCCCTAAAGGAACTTATAATCAAAGTTACTCGGATCATCGCTGTTTTATACAAACAAGACATGACTTTTTCTTCTTAACAAGTCTCGTGTTTAAGGAGGACGTAGCTGAAATACCTACAATCTTAAGCGCTGTGTTAGTGCTGGTTAATAATTCATTTTTCACTACTAACACAACACTGCTCATCACACTTTTTGGAGTTGTCAGTCCATATATGGGTGCTCCTCCTACCTGGGCAATACGTGGAAGACGTTAGTTCCTTCTTATTAGTCTCCTATCTTTTATGTAGACGATCTGGCGAACCTGATAGCAAGGTAACATTAGGGCACCTTTGTGAGATTCATGCAGTCAGTGATTAACATAATAGATCAAAGGTGCAAAAACCGTTGTTTGCCTGTTAACATTACAAGCTTTGAAATCTAAATTCTACGGTAGATGAGTAGAATTTTTTAACTCGGCAAAGCATTTAGAAGTAATATTTGTCCTTCAATTAACCTGAAAATTCCGTGTTCATGCAATCGTTAAGTAGCCTGAAGTGGCTGAGATAACAGCAAAATGAGGAACATTCCGTACAGTTTTACAAATGCTTGTGATTTTGCCTCCCACTTTCTGAATTAATTTTTCTAGAGTTCTGATATCCTTTTAAATAGCCCCATAGGTCCTGATAACTTTTAAAAACAGTCCCATCGTATAAATACTCTAAAAATGGGTTTTTCGAAATCGGAGCCTAAGTTTACGTGCCCCCGCACTTTTCAAAAATGAACTTCTTTAGAGTTCTGCGAAAATATAGCATAGTTATAGAGTCCCAACAAAAATTTGAAAAATAGAGCCAGCCCCACACTTTAAAAAAATTCAACTTTTTCTTTAATATTCTTATGGTTTCAAGAGATTTCTAGAATTCTACAACAAAATAATTTCGAAAAACTCGAAAGTAACACCATTTCGAAAACTCAAAATCCAAATATTCATGCTATTGATTAGATCGTATGTAGTATTTTCCTTGTCTGATTTTCATTTAATTGCATGGTTATATAATATATATTGCTTTATTACTGTGTACAAAGTTTTTCGGATGTGATGTACGCTTGATGAAGTTTTGATGTATATCTTTCCTCATGGCTAAAACGAAAAATAAATTAATAAAAGTAAATAAATACATCTTTAAAAATAACATTATTCCTATTTCTTTACAAAAATTCGACTAGTTCTGTGTATATTATTAATTTCGGCAAAGGACCCTGCACCAAAATTACAGAAAATAGATTCTTTTTTAAATTCTAATTCTAACTTTTTACTTCAATTTCGAACCTGACTATGAAAAATTCAAACATGCCTATGTAAGTTGCATTTTCCATGAACTTAAAATTGTCACTCTTTTGGGTATAGGGGATATTTATAAGGACATCCTTTTATGTCACAAACATAAAACTATGAACATCGTCAATCGTGACACATTTTCGGTTGAAACTACCAAAAAAAAAATTAATAAAAATTATATAGTAATTCCTCGCCAGGCAAACCTAATATTTACTCCTTATCCCACAACAATATACTGCAACTTTTAAACCACACTAAGTTATTTTTTACGAAAACCCATCCCATCTACCTTCACTTTAAATAACTAAAAAATGTTTAATTAAAAATTATCTAGACAGACCTCGTCAGAAAAACTTAAAAAATACTCCTTACCTCACAAAAACACTCAACAACCCTCACAAACCACTCCAAGTAACTTTACAGAGACCTATCTATCCTATCTAGCTTTTTAATTTCAGCAAAAAAATAGCTGATGCTTTGAGCATCCTGCTTTGCTGAAACCATGTGGAAAGCAGGAAAAGTGTACTCTTAGAATTTGCATACGGCAGTTCTTCTTTTCTTTGAACGGTCAATTCTAGAATATCTCTCTTTATCCTATCGCAATTGGCGAAGCCTGCTGATGCCGCGTTTCTCAGTTTGCAGTGAAATGCAGCATCACTTGAGTTCTTGAACTTCCTATATCCCCGCAATTAAGAACAAAATTGTGGACAGCTTGCATCGAATTTCACGTAGAATTTTGCGTATTTGCTTTTGTATATTTTTATACGTTGCAAGCTGAAAGGACATTCAATTTTCGTTTTGTCGTATATTTTTGAATCGTGCATTCCTCTACGATTAGCTTTTAAAATCCTATAAACGTGTTTTGAAGCACATGAACCCTTCAGCGTCTTTACTGATTGAGGAATCTCACAGCAGACATTATGACTTGGCTTAAAAGGTAGTCCATTGTCATCAATAGATCGATAGATGCTATTAGCCAGAAACTCCAGTAACTTGATTTTATTATACGTGTTATTGGTACTCTGTAACAAAAAGTACATAATTTTAAATTACGTGCTTCATAAATGTTATTCACTTGCGCTGTTCACGGGCATAGAAAACTCATTTTATTACGAAACGGAGAGAAATTTCGGGAGATAAATTCGTGGCACTGCTCCTTGATATTGTCACGTTTTGGCACGAGAGCTAAGATCTCAGAACCTCTGCTTTTAAAGCATAGGTCTTTAACTTTTAGGAATTAGGCCACGCTCCTTAAATCTCAGCTCTCGAATTTTCTGCTCTTAGATGATAGAGTACGGAACTTTACATCACGTACAAATTTTAGCTTTCGAAATACGAGCTTTCGTGAAATAATCTCTTGAAATTTCTCTCCATGTACCCTACCGAGATTTTTTTCTAACGCGTAACTGCCATAAAAAATGAGGCATCGATTAGCAAATTTAGTAAAATTGGGTGTTAGATACTTTTATTAAAATAAAATTTTACTGGTGGAAAATCAGTTTAAAAAATTTAAATTCGACTGCAAATTAAAAATGGTAAACAAAATTCAGAAAACATTTCATTAACGCGTATAAAATCTGAATTTTATGATCATTGTGAATAATTGTAATTTTATAGTTTTGGTCAAATTCGAAGCATGAAATACGTAAAATAAGTACCATTTAATGAGCTAATTCAAACATTTTAAATGTTATTTCGTATAAATGATAATCTTGAAAAATGGTGATTAACAATGATCAAAAATCCAAGAAAATTCTTTAAAAATTTTAAAAACCAGATACACGACAAAGTTACTAGAAACCGCCCTTATTAAAAATCTAAAAATATCGAAGTATAAATATAGGTCAGGAATATCAGAGTTGTTAGCCATAAGAACGACTTTTTTTCAAACGGGGGTCGTTAACCTAATCTTTACATTTTCAAACAAATATAATAAATGTTCAAGCAAGTCGCGTGTTCGCGAATATTAAAGATATCCCCAAGACCAGAAACCAATTTAGATAATAAGCTAGAGAATTAATAAATATTATGATTAATGAAACGCTAGAAATTCTATGCCTGACCCTCGGAGCAATCTACGTAGCTTTTAGCCATGTAAAACAAGGGTTAGGCTCCGAGTCAGTGAGGGCACCATCAATCCAGGAACGCAAGATCCCGAAATTTGACATCTTGTAAACAAGAGGCAGATGACACTGACATTAGGTCGTTTGCCAGCTACAATAGAGAACGGGTCGCAAAGGGTAAACGAAAACCGACACAGCGCAATGATTCCGAGCCAAGCTACAAATGGCAGCACCCAGGCCCTTTCCACTCGATGGTAAAATTATGAAGAAGAATGGGCTAACGGCAGCGCTGGGTGTCGGCCGAGGGGAAAGGCAACCATTTTGGAACTAGCTGTAGAGCGGCCAATAGGAACGACAATGACCAGTCAGACAGAAACATTCGACGCAACGGAAACAGTTGCAGAGGCACGCATTGAAAGATTGCGGCCGATTGGATCTCCTTCGTCCCACCAAACCAATCAGCGGGTGCAATCTGACATTTGGTCTCCTGCTGCTTAGAGTGGCGGCTATCCTAAAACGACCCTGAGGTTGGAAATGTAGAAATTCTGAAAACCGACAACCATAAACCAAGGGTTGAATTTTGAGGCGAAAGCAGAGTTGGTTTAAAGGTACGTGGTTATCGCTTACTGCTAGTATCTAGCTGTTTAGATCCGGCACAAGCACCACGGGTGGCAGGCATGCGCAGAACCACACGTGCCAGTTGTCAGATTTTGGCAAGATCTCTCACGTAATTTTGGGGCGATCCGAGATCCTCTCGCTGTCCTAGGAGAATTAGGAAACGCCCAAACACCTAACCAACAATAGAATAGTGAGGCGGGTGTCTCTCAGGTTGGCCAAGGGGTAGTGGGAAAATGGACGCCGAGTAGCATCAGAACACGACGTGGGTGTCTTGGACGGCCATTTTATGTTTAATTTGTGTTTCTCTGATGCCACATAACCTGTGTCTCCTGGAAATAAGATTGTCAGATTTTGAGTTTAGTTTGTAAAAAATTTGATAATAAAGTTTATAACCATGCCTGCATGTTGACATGTTCTGATTTTCTTTGTCGAATAATAAAAGTGTTTATTTAAAATTTAAATTGACTTGTGGTCATACAGGTCACCTCTGGAATACTTACCACCCTATCATGCGATGAAGTGAGCTAGCTGACCATTTAGACCATAGAGTGACTGTTACCCACGAGGTTCGGTTAGGGTAATCCTACCTGGCGCATTGACTTAAGAAATAACGGACGTCATGGGTCATTGGCGGGTTGAAAGGGTGCGACCCGCGAATTTGGTATTTCTGGAAGCTCAACCGGTGGAGGGCAGGTAAGTGTTGAATTGAAAGTTTAATAGGTACAATTCTTTTACTTTAAGAGGTAAAAATTCGTTCTACTCTTTTACACCATTGAAAAAATCAGAAAAGACAAAATTTTTGTCCTTCGAATTATCTGAAGATATTTTTTTTTGAATTTTATCAGCTAATGATACAAAGTTTTAGGTGTTCAAAAGCATTTGTGGATGAGCATATTTTTAGCTTTTCTACAAATATAATGTTATCGAGTACAAGAAACAACAAAAAGGCAATTTATAATAAAGTAAAGAAATAAATTTTATTGAAAAAAAACGAAATAATATTGAAAAGTATGAAGGAGATTTTTTTGTGGCAATTTTTCCATGGAACAATGTAGCCTTCGTATTTTTGTTCATATCTCGCTTCGTGTTTAAAAACACTGGGTATTATTGTTGATGTAATTTCAAGGGAGTCGTGATTCAACGTTTGTGAGGTTTGATTGTAAATGTTTTTCAGCTTAGCTGTATCACAGAGAAAAATGTTTATGGCCGCTTGATTTAAAGAACTTCCGTCGCAAACTGAGACAACTATATTAAAACCAGCATCCTCAGATGCTCCTATTACTTCCTTTATGCAGTACAATCCACGTGGAATGATTTCCCGGAGAGTGTTCCACAAAAATTCTACGGAAATTCCAGTTGGAAATGTTACGGAAATTCCGGTTGTAAATTCCGTTGAATTTCCGTAGACATTCCACTAACTTTCCGTCTGCAATTTGCAGCCTGTAACGGGCTCTGTAAGTTCCTATCAAAAATGTTTTAGTAATGCTTACCCCAGGTCGACTCCGGTAGGTCACGACCGTCGTCCCAAAAGATTTAGTTGGCACCGGGTGCAAAAAATATTTCTTCCTCAAGGAAATTGAGTTCTAAATGAACCTTGGAGGCAACCAACCAAACTTCTTCGTGATCTGTCATTATAAAATAACCTATAAGTGGACCTGGTGCATTTGGAGGTTATCGTAGGTATAGTGACTAGTCATACCAAAAGCTATTTGTTGGCTTCTAAGTTTCATTTAGAACTAATTTTTCTCCAATAGGATGTGTTTTTTACACCTTGTACACTTAGAAGTTATGTTATAATGACGGATCATGAAAAAGATTGGTTGGTTACCTCCAAGGTTAATTCAGAAGTCGTCTTCCTTGAAGGAGATTTATTTTTTACACCTTATGCACTTGGAGGCTAGTTCATAATGACGGATCGTGAAAATGCACCAGATGTAAAAAACCAACTCAAAATTCATATTCTACTACAACGAGTTTTTAATTCCAATAAGTAACCATATCACAGTGTCAAGAGTTTTGCAATTTTTGGTTTATTGTGAAGTAAATAAGTGATTTTATATACTTGATCGTATTTTGGTGTTGTAGGTAGCGACAAGTAGGATTCACATATCGTATACATCCAGTTTCGTCGGTATCAATCGTTTCGAGAATGATCGTGTTCGTAGCTCTTTGTGTCTACATCTGTGCAATTAAATTTTTTTGTGCGCATAATAAGGGCCCATCAGAGTTGCTTTGGCCTTATTTGCTTTTCTGGTGTGTGCCTGCGTTCATTAGTCCAACTAATAACTGCTTGTCGAGTCGGGTAATACTTTGCTTCTCTGGGCGGAATTCCGTTTGTGGAAAAGACAAACCCCAGGAACGCGTGGGGTGATAGCTGGTATGCCAGCTATCGGGTTTGGTGAAGCAAGAAGGAAAAAAGGGGCGATTGTCTTGTCGCGACAGTCGGTATGCCGCTTGTCTGACGTGATGTATTTAAGGAAACTAGGAAAAAGAGAAAGGGGGGATGCTTGTAAAATAGCGAAGTGCTCCACGGGACGCCGCGTGGACAGTGCAGAATCGAGTGGAGGGAGGTGCGTGCACCCAGTTGCACTGGCGTCGTAGTCGCGGCACCTTCCTTCACTCGGCTCTGCCACTCCCTTGGTGCGTAAGGGCGTGGCATCACATTAAGATCTAACATGTGACGTGGTTGACTTAACTAATATCGGTAAACATGTGTCTGAAAAAATGGGAAATCCATATATTACGAGAAAGTATTTTAACGCATATTACTATTATATGGATTTCCCAATATTTTACTGCTTAAGCGCGTGTAACACGCACCTCAAATAAAATTATCTTGTGCAAAATATAAACAGCATTATAAAATAATACGTTTTTCATTGTGTTTAGGCATGATAACAATTGCTAGATTAGCGTCTGATTAGCGCACCGAACCATAGTTTCGTTACACTTTTACCTATTAACGAAATGCGTCCGTCTAAATATCGCTATATTAGCGATGGGACGGTTTCTGCTGGGTCACATCAAAAGCTTAGAATTTCCCCGTACGGAAGCATGTTGGTAGAAGATTATGAGAATCTAAAGTCGAACTGATGATTGCGATGTGATAAAAGTATTCTATGACGCACGGCCCCTATATGGAACCTTTTCCTAAGGTGGATTTGTAATCCGGGCGAGAATCCGAGGATCGGCGCACATTAATAATATCTCTAAATTGTCCCCAGTCTACTTCAAAATATCGCTTTCCCTTATATTTTCGAAGACCTCAAAACTAAAGAAACTGGAAGGGCGAGATAAGATAAAGTCTCTTCATTTATCTGCCCTAACTTTCAGTTGATTAGTCGTTAAATCATGTCGGATACTATCAACAGAAATCTCTATTCTTTTCAATAAATTATGCTTAGAGTACACTCGTGCGTTTGGAGGTAAATAGTATGGTCTCATATATGGTCTCATTAGGTATATCTGTCTTTCGAATATGATTAGGTATATTTACGCAATCATGATATACATATATCTTCTTCCTTGGTAAATTCAGGTACTAACTTATTAAATATAGGTTATTTATCGCCATCTCGTATTTCACCCGATATTTGAAATTAGAGAGTCAAGTTCTAAATAGGATAGCATACCTTTTTAAATCGGCCGAATTAGGTCCAAACTTCTTACCCTCCTTTCAGAAAATTATTGCATAAATCGCTAACAAAAAGACTATCCATTCCAAAATTATTTCAGATTTTTTCTTCAATGCCTTCTAGGCTGTGCAGTTAAAGATTTCAGTAAACTAGTTACAGTAGTAGATTGTAGTTCATCCATTTATATACCTTTTGTTTTTATTTCGTTATAATTTCATACTGTGTACGATCAACGGGTATAAAGAAAGACAAATCACAGTATATTCCGCTTTTTTCGATCCATCAAACTGTTTAAACCTACGTATTTTGGAAAATAAATCCTGATACTGTACGATATAATACAATAAGTAGCTATTAACTTTTGCGTATTCGGCGATGTTAATAGTAATCATGTTACATTAAGACTGATAAAATAGTGAACCCAAGTGAAAATTCTTTGACTTATACCCAGAGTGAAATTTCGGAAGATTAAATGACGGGACTTCTACTTGATTTTATAATGCTTGGGTGCTAGAATAAACATCTCGAAACCCTTGATTTTAAAGCATAGACCTCGAAATTTCAGGCATTAGGCCACGCCACTTTTCTTAGCCTTAACAGCACTTATTATATTTAACATATTATTAGTTAGAAAGTTTGGCTTTGAACTTTAACAGTTTAAAAGTTTAAGATTATAGCCATTCTTTTGTATCGATTCGGTCATTCATAAACTTTTGACAAGAATATCTTGAAATCTAAGTTGATTACAGTTGTCTTCTAACATTCACTAAAGTGGGTGTATCTGATGGAACAAGAAAGATAAGAAACAAAGACAAGAAAGAATAATGGTAAATTTTTAGAATTATTTGGAATTACAGGAAAAATATATTTTTATCCATAGCTATTTCTTTTAGCTCATCACATAAATAGATAGAAAGACCATCACAGAACATTGAAACATGATTACTATATCAATTTTTATAGACCATTTACTTTTGTGTTGTAATGTACAAGTCATGCGAAATAATCTTTATAGTTAGATCTTCTGCCAAAAATATACGGCTGAAGGTCAGGAATTTCGCTAAAACTCAAAATTTTACTTTAAATCTCTAATTTATTAATAAATACGCTAATTTTTTATATTTATATTATTTCTAAAACACATTTTTTGAAATGTTTTTGCACCGAATGAAAGTATCTATGAAGAAATCTTTATAAAAACAGCGCCCTAACAAATTCATCAAAATTGTTAACACATTTACTTTCAAAAAGAAGTACAGAAAACCCTCTAGATTGGTAGCTAAATTGATGCTAAACATTAATGTGTGAACTACCATGGTATGGAGCTACTTAATTATGGACAATAGATATCACTCTCTACTTTTTTAAGATAATGGTATTGATTCTACTGATACATCCTGGAGCGGACCCAGCAGGGCTTCGGCCCTGAAGTCGTCCCTTGTATGATTGTTAAGGCGTCAAGCAGTGATTCGATAAACTAGCTGACCAGATATATGAATCGGCTACAGGCTCATAGTAATTGCTTGTGTTGCAGAATTTACGGAATCTGCAACACACGGTTTAATAGAAAAGGTAGATTTACTGATGCCCTGCAGCCGAGTTGCGGCCCGCGGTAAATTTTCCTGAAGACGAAAATCCGAGTTGCGGCCCGCGGTCGATTCAAGAGACCCGTGCCCCTGCAGTCCTCCTTACCCTCTCTACTCGACAATTTCCCCCTTAACTTTCAATCATTTTATACAAGTGGCAACTCTCATTTTTCCCTGACACGTTTTTCAGGCTTAGGTGTGGCAGCTTTGAATATAAGTAGATTTTTTTATGCTGGCGTGTTTAAAAAAATGTAGGAAAATATGCATTGTCAGTAATATTTTCATAGATGTGATAACTACCGTACTAATAATAATATACTACATAATAAAATATGAATTATTAAGCTAGAAAAAGCTGTCGTCAATTCTATAAATACTTAATAGATGACCTTAAACATACATTACTAAAAAACTAAATAAAACATACATAATTAAGCTAATGAAAGCCGTCGTCAAATGAAATAAATTGTGAAATAAGCTGCATATTTTGCCATGCATAAGGTATTTATTTCACTTTGAGCTAAGACCTAGACTGGTAAAAATGAACTGACAACTTTACGGACGAATTCGAATCTACTTAACGAATTTTTTTGCAACAATAAGCTTCAACAAAAAGAAAAAGGTTTGGTTAAACATTGAATTTAATTTTGAATGGTAACATTCACAACCGTTTGTTGTCCGCGTCGTTGTTGGAGCAAAATCAGCCCAAGTATGTGGTGCAAAACTTGAGTCAATTAGTATGTAATTTTCTAAAATGTAGTTACAAAACTTTTGAACTCTTTTATCTAATGGTTGAAGAGCCATGAGATCTTCGAGAAAACAATTTTCTACATCTGATGAATTTAAAAAGGCTAGACCAAAGAAGTTTTTTAAAAATGATCATATTTCAAAATTTTCATCTTTGTATTCAACAACCAATCCAAGCTCTCGAATCTTTTTCCATCAACTTTGACCCAAGTGAAACCGACAAACTTTTATACTTGAATTTAGATACACTTTACGTACAGCGGCATTAATGGCAAGTTCGAAGTCTACATAAACTGTTTTAGGGTCGAAGGCCAAATTTACTTTTTTACATTCTTATATTAAATAAGAACATGCTGCTGTATACGAATTACAAACTGCTACATTTTTCGGAAATTAGATGATTTAACCTCCACTCCTTACCACCCCCATCACTTACTCTATTCATGAGCTTGTTCATTTGGTGGTGGAGTAGGAGAAGAAACGTCGAGATAAATCTCAACCAAGCCAAAGTGACCGCGGGCCGCAATTCGTATATTTTCTTGATCGCGGGCCGCATCTCGGTAACAGCCTACTGATGCAGCCACTAAGTGTCTTCCCTAAGAATATCAAGTGACATCGCCATGGACTGTGCGCGTCCGCAAGTATGTAATTGTAAGGAAAGAGATAAAGATGGAAAACGCGGTGAAAAGCACCACTTAAAACCCGATAACATATGTAGGAAATTAAGTTAGCTAGGTACGCCCCAGAACTCGGTAACCAAACTTTCTGCAGATAACAAAATGCTCGCCCTCTTTTTAGCTACTAAATAATCTACTATGACACCAAATGAGACTAAAATGATCGGATCGGTTGCTTTTTATCATGGAACTCACAATAAATACTCGTAAGGAAGAAACTCACTCTGCAGCAAGAAATTTAGATTTGGTTACTTCAGACGAAAGTGAAAGGGACAACGATGAGGACTCTGAAGCAGATAATGATGTCGCGTTATTAGGAGAATCAGAACAGTTCATTAAGGAAGAATGAATTGAACCTAGGCTCCCATAAAGGTTTTTGACTGAAAGGGCAACAGCCACAAATGAACCTAACTCTACAAGAAAAACAGCTCACAGAAAGGTCGAATTATTGATTAACAACCACAAGTTAAAATATCCCTGCGATATATGCGGTTAAATTAATTGAAAAATTTAATGAAAAATGTAATATGAGAGTTGATTCTCTTACCATTCCTGCAGAAAGAAAAAAAGGCACAGTGCAAAAATTCATTTTGTATGATGTACGATAGAGCATATCAAAAGATTTAAATATTTTGTTTCTAATTTTGGGTACGGCAAAAAAGTTTTTTTTAGGTGGCAAAATATCCCCGAAAAAGATAATTCCTAAAAATATTTCTTCAGTTCGAGCAAGATCAGTCCATGTAAACATGGTTCTTTCTATCTCGGATAAGCCGTAAAAATGGTAAAATGTATCCAGATATAGTTGGAATCCTTAACTCGCGATTTAATAAACAACAAATAACCCTTTGATAAAACAGCCTCTAAATCACAGCAAACCTTTTCAGCAAAGACTCAAGTCTTCTTCTTTATTCATAATGTGTCCCCTAAGGGTTTACATGACTTCCATTCCATACCACTTACATAATAAACAGA
>JAAAKG020051613.1:0-18345 GCA_010014905.2 Druon quercuslanigerum
CATAAGAATAAATTTAGGAAAGAACTAGAGCACATTTAGAGATTTCATTTCCATTTCTTATTCTTTCTAAAATAGTCAACATATATATCTCCGACGGATTGCCCAGTCGATGAAGTCTCCATTCTGTGCAATAAATCATCTATACGTCTAGCATGCATCTCTGCAGTTAATGCGCTGGCATTAAGTTCTATCATTGGTTTATTATGCATGTGTAACTCTGCATAATAAAAGGTAGGTGTGGGTGGCATTTTCACATAAATGTGCTGCGTGAGTAGCTTCCATTCTCGTGATTCTTTATCATTAGGAGGAGTAATAAACTCTTGGAAATGATCAGCTACATAGTATTTATCTTCAAAGCGTAGTTCCGCCGACTTTGGAAGCTGAGTATTAGGATTATAATCCTTGTCTCTATTTGTTGCTCTGCTGAGTTCAAATTGAAACCGCAAGCCATTATCCCTGGTAACGAAAACACTAGGAGTGTTAACAGAATGAGTCCACACATTTTTTCGTGGTTGCAGCCAGGCAGGTCGGACATCAGGTGCGACATAACGCATCTCTTTCACGAAAGTGCTCTTATCCGACAATTCAACGAAACAGAACTGTGATTCAAGATTTGATGGCCATGATGTTCCACCGATACCTAATTACACAAGAAAAAATAGACATTTATCAAGTTTCTGTTCAATAATATCACTGAAATTATGAACGATTTTGAAAAATAACACGAAAGAAAACTATGATATAGGCTGCCTATCGGCCTTACTTCGCAAGGAGACACTAGTGGTTCCATGATGCTGCACCGCATAGCTTGGGGAGCTGAAATTAATTTAGATTGAAACACGACGACGAACCCCCAAAACCCCAAATTGAGTGGACGAATCAACTGAAAAATAATTTTCTAGACTGCTACAATGCCAGATGGTATGCGTATGGACACCTTTTGGTTCTAGAAACACCTGAAGCTTCACAACAAGCTGTAGACGAAACTGAGGAAGCGAGATTGAGACCGAACGCGGCAAGCCGGTAGCTTCTAAATTTCAATTTTCGTACAGCAACCGCCGTTCCTCACGCTAGGCCTAACAAAGTTGTCCAAGACTTCGAGAAACAAAGTATATTCGTGATCGAATTCTCGAATCTGGTCAACTACAACAGCACTGCCAAGGAGAAGGAAAAGAAGGAAAGATTTCACGACCTTAAAAGGGGGCTGCAACAAATGTACTTCGTTTTTGTTATAATAGAAAAAAATAACATGAAAAGCAAACATAGTATTTTTTTTTTAAGTTGACGCAAGGTACGAATAAAATTAATAGAAGAAAATTTTTAACCTAAAAAGAATCTACAAATTTGTTATTATTCATTTTCAAATAGGACGAGCAGATTTTCTTTTACCTAATCGTAAAAAATACGATTAAAAATAAATTAATTAAATTTAAAAAATTGAAAAGACAAAAGTTGTCCAATAAAAAAAAATCTTTGACTGAAAGCCCTTCGATTTAAAGAAGTTTTTTTTCAGAACATCCTTTTTCTAAGTGACAAGTCGAACTCCGCACCGGGGAACTAAGATGCCCATACTTAAGGTACTCAAGATTTAAGATACTCAAGATTTCTTTTTAAAAAAATATTTATCTTGATTGCAAAACTCTTTATGTTAATTTATGAACCT
Source organism: Druon quercuslanigerum (assembly GCA_010014905.2). Lineage (NCBI taxonomy): Eukaryota > Metazoa > Arthropoda > Insecta > Hymenoptera > Cynipidae > Druon > Druon quercuslanigerum. Next base: position 1,664 of record JAAAKG020051613.1, read on the forward strand.
TTGGAAAGATGAAATTTTCAGTTATTAAACTCTTTGAAATTACTGGTTTTCGAGAAAGGTGGAAGAAACCAATTTTTTTTATCTTACAGCGAGACTCTTTTTTCCACCTGGGAGTATTGGACCTTTATCGCGTTAGCGCGAACACGCGATATGTATATCTGATTTCTAAAATTTTGGTGATACTTATGATAATTTTTTTAATACCTTTAAAGACCCTCCGAATTCTACAAACAAAATACGTTTTCACTTGACCTTATATGTAATATTTGTTTGAATTATTAATCACGACATATCACACTTACTTTTAAAGAAAAGAAACCGCACCAATGTGATGTGTAAAAGACAAGCTATTGTCTTCATTCAAAAAAATCACTATTATAGAAAATAGTAAACTGATTTTCAACGAATTTTTCCTGAAAACTGACACTAAGTTGATAAGTGACTGTGACGTACAGAAACTACAATGACTTCTATCCGATAACACGCTTTATTTACTCTTTAAACAATTTAAGTAGAAGAGAAAAGATTTTTTTGTTCATATCTTAGCACTTCTTACTTGACAGATTCTTTACTTATAGAACCTTCAAAACATCAGAGTTTGATATACCTTTATCGCAGATTGCATGGTAGAGGAAGTAATACCGAAAATCAATGTATCATGCCATATTGCTTAAGAACGGAAAAACAAGATTCATTTACATATCTGAGAATAATAAAATGTTTGGCTTCATTAAAAATATTCTTGTTACCTACCTGCTGTTACTGTTCTCTGATCTTAATGTAAAAATGCAGCACTTAATTAATAAAATAAACTTCTTCTACGTATATCAGAGCTTAAGTTATATTTAATTACTGTTCATTTTTAGAAAACTAGCATGTATTTGACTGTAATAGTAAGTTTCTAGTTTTCATGTTAAAGAGTAACATTTAATTTTGATCATTGTTAATTTAAAGTAAAATAAAATTCAAGGGCAATATTTTCTTTTCATGACCTAGTAATACATCATAACAATCAAAGATTTTCCTTGAATTTCTTGCTAAGTTCTTAACATAATTCAAGAATTTCAGCGAAAGAGTGTATATATAATTCTGAATATTACATTTTACCTTGAGTATGAATTATATTAGAGAACTTTTTGTCAATTTTTTTTTATTTTCTGAAATTATATTGCTCAGTTCCTTATATTTCAAAATAGATTCTTAAATGTCATAGAATCCCAGGAAATTCAACGAAAAACAAGATTTCTGTGCATTTTTTGAAAATGAAAAATCTTTTGGCAAGGTAGATAGAAGTCAACTTTGTGAAGTTCTGTAAGAGTACTGACTTAATGGATGGCACCTACAAGCTATAAAAACAATATACCCTAAAAAAATAGCTATTATAAACTGAACTGTAGTGGTGCAATTAAAAAAAAAAGTATTCGCGAGCACAAATGCTTCCAATAATTATTACTATTCGCATGTATTGTAGAGGTTTTCTTATAAATTATGGTAAGTGACATACATCAGACAACAAAAACCTCAGATGCAGTAGGTACTTTATTTAAAAAAACACATACGACGTTTTGAGAGCCAACGAAGTCTTCTCATCGGGAAAATGTTAGTTCGTAAATTTGGCCGAAAGTTGTAGTGTTTAACAATTTAAAAATACGAACTAAAAAACAGTAATATATTATGTCATAATAGATCAATTATAATTACAGTCGATCTTGCTGATCCAGGTGTGGTGTTAATTTCGTCTGAGCGAATGATAAATCATCTCTAAATTATTTATCATTTTCTCAGACGAAATTAACACCACACCTGGATCAGCCACATCGATTGTCATTATTATTTATAGTATAATCATTACGAATATTTGGGCGTTCTGAAAGGATCCACTTTAGAATGGTCAATCACTTGTATCCGGATCTGGTTATTTAAGAGAAAATCCGCCAGGGCGCGATAGGCCACCTCTCTCGCAAGAGAAATCGCGCGTCGAGTGACTAGGCCTATCTTTAAGAAGTATAATTTTAAGGACTTATTCTGTTCGTTTGTCTTATTTTAACGATGCGGATGCGTACTCGTGAGACATCGTGAGACATGATGGGACATCGAGAAACTCCTTTTGGCTACACCGAGAGACCTTACGAATATTTGAATCTTCCCCCTTTTCTGCCCGTACTCACGTGCCAGGAAATTATCTAAACACGAACGTTAATGGAAATCATGTTAGGATGCCGGCCAGGTCGGAAATAACGTTGCTTGTTATTGAGGATCCGGAACGACTCATCTACCTGGAGTAGAACCTTTTTGAGAGTATAGACGAATATCCTAGATCAATCCTGACATCGATGGAAGGAACAAAAGATGGAGTTCGAAAATCCGCGGGTACTGAGCTCCTTTTGACCACACGGCCCTGCACGGTAGACCCAGCACCCCGTTTTCGTAGCAGCCTCTCCACCAATCCGAACGCCGGAACGAAGGAGGAGAAGAAACGCGAAAGCAGAGTCCCAGACTGTCGTCGCCAAGCTCGCTCTTCTCTGCCGACCACCGCTGCATCGACAGCACCTGATTTCAATATTACGTACTGCGCATTTCGTAGTGTGTAAGGACCAACGGACCATTCACCCCCTTTTTTCTTCCTGTGCTGTACGCTGAATCCGGAAAGTAAGACCTCACTCTTTAGTATGAAATTAAGGTAATCTCCGCTCGATACGTGGCCATAAAGACTAAGAAACTTTCTATAAATTTTAACAATGGCGTCACACGTGGTCGGGTCGGAAGTTCCCTAACTGGGCTTTTCTTTCATTTTATATTAATCTGAGTGTAGTGCATTTTACCATGTTAAGTGATAATTCTTCCTCTCTTTTGCGAAATGTTTCCCCCTGATTATTTGTGAACTGAGCCCCGTTCGAGTAAAGCATTAACAAGAGTGAATTTCGGAATTTGACCCCAGTGATCACAGTTATTTTCATTCTTATTTAACATGATTTATGTTACCCTCGATGATTTTTGTGTGTAATATATGAACTGAGCCCTTAGTCAAGGATTACCCCATCATGTACGAATCCTGAAATTTAACCTCTCCTGTCAGCCATTTAAGCATGGCATACTTTATTATAGAGTGACCCTTTTTTTTTGTTAGTAGAAAATTGTGAAAATTAATGGAACTGTGCCCCAGTCGAGATTTTCTGTAATTTCTTTGTTGACCTTCAAATATGAATTCCACTTCGGTAAAATTTAAGCATGGTTTGATGAGTCCCTCATTAGTATAAATCAGTCGCAAGCGTTTTCTCCTGCCCCTCCCCCCCCCCTTTTTTGAGTATGTTGAAGCGTCTAGAAGATATACTTGTCGTGAATTATGTGATTTTCGGAATGGAATAATTTAGTTTAAATGAATTTTTGAATCAAGTAATTATTATCATGTGATTATTGAATTTTGTGATTCCTTTCGATATGTCTTGATTTGATTCAATAATGCCTCAAATTTGGGTATGTTACCGAATTCTGTAGTTTTTCCAAGATCTAATAATTTGATTTGATAACTCTTTAATCAATAAAAAAGGAAAGGGTTTATTATGTAATTTCAAATCAGTTTTGAAATGTTAGTCGAGCTTTTATTCTTAATATTGTCATTACTGACATAGGAGGCACAATAATGGGTTTCGTGATGATTTAGAATATTACTGATTATTTCAATGAGGCTATAACCGTGTCTTGTTTTTGGGGTTACTACTAGTTTAATTCAGAGTAGGCTGTAGCCATTTCTTGCTTTTTTTGGAGGTTATTACTAGTTTGCTTCAAACTAGGCTATAACCATTTCTCATTTTGAGGTTGCAACTGGTTTGATTCGGACTAGGCTATGACCATTATGGGTTTAAGTCATTATTGTTGAAATTGTGATTTAATCTAATTTTGAGGTTATGTTGTACCGAATTTGTACCCAAGGTGTGTAACATGCAAGCAAGATATGAAAAAAGACTCTCCACGCTAGAGGCTTTGAGAGACTGTTTTAGTCAATTAGTAGGAGATAAAGCAATAGGAATTATAAATTAAAATTTTTGAATATCATATTTACTTCAGCCTTCGGCAGTGGTGATAAAAACCAGACGTTTTTCAAAAAAACTTGATTAAAATTGAAGGCATGTTGACACGCCTCATTACATGACATTTTTTCTTCACGAACATGTATACTACGATGAATAGATTAGCATATTTCCTCCAGCGGAAATTTATTGTTGTTGAATCAACTTTATCTCTGTTAAGGTTTTAGTTTCCACTTGAATTTTAAAATTAACGAAAGTCAGCCAAACATGGAAACGAATTTTGACGGTCTTAAAGAATCTTAAAAATTTGGAAAATTTACTAATAAGGCTTCAAAATTTGTTTACCACGATTTTCTGCATTTGAACATTAATTAGTTCTAAATTTGTAGCAATACAATTTTCATAAGTTTAAGAGAATAGAATACTCATATCGTAATGCGTAAAGCTATTTTTAATTTAAATAGGTATAATTTTATATTCTAGTTACGTTTTGTCAATGATAAAAATAATCTACTGACATTGCTTTTGGAAGTTTTTCGATTTTTAAAGCTTTGGCTTATTTCAAAAGCTACATCTTCAAAGTTGTTAACATTTTTAACGTTTTATTTTTGAATTTATTTTTGACCTGATCAAAAAACTTCAAATTATTAATGAATCAATGAATTACGTTTTTATTATTAAATTATATATATATATATATATATATATATATATATAAATGCTTTAGTTTTTTAGTTGGATTCTAATATTTACAAGCTATGTTTGTACATTGCTTTTTCAAAATGACTTATCAGTGACAATTATGTGCTTTATTTTTCGTCAAAACTGACCTGAATTAAGTGAGAAAGGGAGATTAGCGATCGTAGATACAAAAAAGTTTTCGCATTTACGTATTTTTTTTATCATTATTTTTTTAATTAGGAACTTCATGATAATTTCAGAAAAAGTTCATAAATTATTGAATTATTTTATGACTTTTTTAAACAATGTTAATAAATAAATGCATTATTGGGACATCTGTGAACAGAAAAATTCTTTAATTTTTATTTCAGTCTTTTTAAATACAACTTCATGATAATTGTATAAAAATTCATTATTAGTTAATCAATTTTACGCATATATTTTTTTTGAATTTAATAAATAAGTGCATTATCCTCAAGCTGCAGCCTTATGAAAATAATAAAAGTAATGAGGAATTTAAACTAAAACTGAACTGAGATTGAAAAAAGAAAAATTTTTTGCGAACAAGTGCCCAAAAAATGCATATGATTATTATATTTGCTTAAAACGTCATAGAATTTATCCACTAAGTGAGCAAAATTACGTCAAGTGGTCCCGCCATTTTCCACTTGATTATTAAATGCTAATTTAAAATATTTTTTTCTTTTTTTACGTTAATTTAATTATTGCATATATTTATGTACATTTATTTAGAAATTTTGAATTTTTTTTAAACTTCGCGCGCAACATGCTACTTGAGCTACTATAGATGCGCTTGAAGTCACCTTCAGCAGAAGTCAAGATATTTTTTAAAATTTTTAACGCTGCGAAAAAAAGTATTACGATTACTCCGTGAGTTTCTAATGAAAATTTTGACGTAGAATCTGAATTTCAACAATTTAAGAGTTACTTTCAACGAGAAATCCAATAGTGACCTTCAATTTGACCTTGACTTGCATTATTAACGTTCAAGATACCTACCGTCGTTCCTGGTTAACGCTAAGTCTAAAGAATACAGAGTAGCCCTTGAAATTACCTTGAAGGTCAAGTTCAAGGTAAAAATGAAGATTACTATTGTATTTTTCATTGAAATTTACTTCAAGAATGACCTCGACCTGAAGAAATACAGAGCCGTCCATTTTACTCAAGCTGGACCTTGTTCAGGTTTGAATGACCTTCAGATGACCTTCAATGTCATATCTGTCATATGACTTGACTACTTATTGAAATGTAAGATTCCCCGCTCCGTCGATTGCCAATTTCAAAATTAACGGTACCCATTTCAAAACACTAAGTTGACAATAAAATGATTTTGAAGTTCATGTTCAAGGTCAAATGGAAGGTGACCATTGGATTTCTCGTGAAAATTTACTACAAGAATGAACTTGACTTATTTAAATAACATTTTATCTGGACATTCTGGACACGCTGTATATTATGGTGAATATACTTGTAATTTTTTTTCATGAAATAGATTAATATTTCTTACATCCTTAAGCCTGTTTAAAATTGAAAAAACTTAATTTACCGGTAAAATATATGAAAAAATGAATTTTCGCAGTCACTAGTTTTCATATATGTACATATGTAGACTTAAATGTCCAAAAAATGAATATAAGTAACAATTTGTTATTTAAAAAATATGTATAAAAAATTGATAAAAAGTCTTTTGCAATTTAAATTTGATCTTTCTTCAATTTAATGCATAAAATTACCTAAAAAGAAAATTTGTATAGTATTGCCGCAAAAAGAGAGGGTTACGTAAGAGCTATTTTTCAATGCAGAACTAAAATGCATTATTTCCGTAACAAGGTTAATTTCAATCCAAAATTTTTATCGCTAATAAGTAATTATTTATTTACTTTTCATAATTTGTCAAATTTTCCTTTTTGGCTTCTAACTCTATATTATAAGATAAGAAAAATGATTTTATTTTTCGTTTTAGCGGTCAGTACTATGGAATCTATAAGACGCATGTGGTAATCGTGAATAGTTCTAAAGGTTCAATGGATAATGAATCTAATAGATGCAGCAATTTTTTTCGATGTCAGATAAAAGATCTCCCACCTAAGAGTGAATTTATTTTGAGGCAAAATAAAGCATTGTAATGTGCCAGATGAATCAGACACAAGTTGGTATATATAGAAGTCTTTTATCGAAGAGCTGCTTACACGAAATTTTTGAAAAATCAGTCTTTACTTCTCTATACATTTGTGGCTATTAAAAGAATGAATCTTCTCATTACAATTGTACTTTCAGTATATGTGTGCTTCATCCATATTCGACGTAAGCGTAATATAAAAATGGAATTTGGGACAGTAGGCTATAGATATAAGGCCCTACAATTTAGATGTTAACTTTTCAAATCCTGGATTCTTAAAGCTTAAAATCCATAGATTTCTGTGCTAAATTTAAAAATTGGAAATCATAAACTTTACTCTTTTAAATTCGATAATTAAAACTTAAAATTACGGACTTCATTTTATTATAGACTATAAGAAATTATTAAATTAGAAGCATCCTTCATATTGTGCAGAATAAATTACAAAATGGTACAGAATTTTTATTTCTTGGAATTTTTCACAATGAAATTGAAAGGCCGCATCGAATGAGGGCTTAAATGCCAAAGCTTTTAATGAATTATTTTCCTTAACTAATTTTTATAACTTAAATAATGTTTACGTACATGATTATTGTCCAGTTTGATTTAGAAGTGGGTAAAAATCCGTGATTTGTGATTTTTTGTTATAAAATAATTTTCCTATTCTTGTGTATCATTTCATGATATAATAAAGCTATGTAATTGTTCCAAACTATTTTGTTCTTTTATTAATAATTCAAAAATCTCTATATTTTAGTTTTCGTGGAAATCTTCACCATTTATAAAGTGGTTTCTCGGATGTATTGGTTCTTTTCATTATGTTTTTTCGCAGTTTAATAGAATTGAGTTATAGTTCAAAAGTATTTTTTTGTTTTTTTTTTAAACAATGCATTAAAGTTATTGTATAAAAGTCTGAATTTTTAGGCATGCGCTGTTCCTTTGACAAAGGTTTTTTCAGGGATTGGTACTTCTTTAAGGATGTTCCTTTTTTCTGTAAAACTCGGATTTTGGAAGATACTGCCCTTTACAGTGTGGCCTTTTAAACATTGTTCCACTTTTGATAGTATTATTTTATTAATTTTTAATTAAAAATAGTTCACGTCTGACTATACCAATTATACCAATTCTGTATATTATATAACGGACAAAATATGAGCTTTCTACTGATACTAGCAGATTATTCCGTTGTTTTTAATTTATTAAAATTTTGTTGCTCTAAACGGGGTTTGACTGTACATTAATCAAATATTAAGGTCGAATTTTATAGATTTGACGTGAATAAATTTTCAAAGCCTTCTTAGTTTTTTTTCCTGTTTGGTTAACTCTAAATAATTCTACAAGTTAACAACAGATTAAAGCCCTGGCCCTCTTACAGGGCTATAAACACATTTTCAAAGCCTTCTTATTTTTTTCGTGTTTGGTTAACTTTAGAAGATTCTACAAGTTAACAACAAATTAAAGCCCCGGGCGAGATAACGTTAGATTACCAAAAATCTTTGTCCAAGAATACATTTCATTCTATTTGGCGTAGTACCTATATTCTCAAAAAACACTTGTATATAAGGAAGTATGTCCTCATTCGCTCAAGGTAAATAAAGTTTAAGGAAAAGCATCTGTTTACGCTTCCTCATTGAGGAAGCATTTTAATGGTGACATTTTCAAAAATATTTCAAATCATGTAATCAAACGTTCCTCAATTTATACATGTCTAATACAATGTTCTAAAAAATTATACGGATGTGTGTGTGTGAATGTGTGGATGCGCGGATGTCACAATTTTTTGTGAACTCAATAACTTGAAATATGGTTGCAGATGAACTGATGAAATTTTTAGTAGTAAAACTAGTTTTATTGACATAATCAAAGTAGATGCCAAGAATATAAAAGATTTCTTAGTTCGACAAGAATCGATTTACCTATGATGTTAAAATATTTTATGAAAGAGTAAAGACGTAATCGTCATTTAGATTAAAACTCGTTTTTCATGTAAAGTTCTTTTTATTCTAATAATCTAAAGTTGGTACAAGGATGGAAACGATGTGTTGATTTGAAAATAATCGATTATCCTATGAAATTGATACATTTTATTCAAGCTTTTTTCAAATGTTACTATTAGTTTTTTCAATTGAACACTTAATCTTAACTTAAATTAACTTAGGATAAAGCTGGGAAAGCAATAATGCCCGACAGAATTTCCCCCTTTCCCTTTCAGCTTTTAAATTATTCTTTCATTTTCTCTAGTACTGACATATTTTTCTCAAGTTTCCTTGAATTGTTATGAATATTCTTGAATTTTTGTTAATTCTCTTGAGTTCAAAGTTTAGTGCCATTATCTCTGAATCAATTTGAGTTATCGAAAAAATAAGGTGACTGTTGGATTCGAAGCCAAAAAAATACAAAGAAAAATTACTGTGGAAAGAACATGTGTCATCTTATTTTACAAATAAATAATTAACCTCGATGAATAATACAAGAAAAATAGAATCTCTTACAACATTTTTTGTTTAAATGATAGATACCGCTTCCACGTGAAGACACTATAGAATAACAAAAAAACTTAATGTGAACTACATAATTTGCTAGTATCTTAGGCGGCTTATATAATAGTTTTCCCTTGTTGCTTTTCGTAATTTCGTAATTTCGGGATAAATGTAAATTTCTTTTTAATATAATCAGGTGCTGGTGCAACATGGCCAGAACGTGTTAAAGAAGATCACGCTTTCATAAAATTTACGGACGGTCCTTCCTTTGAAGAAGCTATTGATTTTAATCGATTCTCCTCATATTACGTACCGGATTGGCTGCAACCAGAATACTGCAGAATACCTGTTGTTGACTTACCTGAAGTTTTTATACGAGTAGACGAACACATGCATTGGCATTTCGTAGTCCGCAGAGCGGCACATGCAAATGATCGTTATGAACCAAAGTTGGTGGAAATGCAGTACAAAATAGGCCATTATTATTCAGCTAAAAATTTCAAGGAGCACAAGTTCCCTTCTCAGCCTTATTATTGCCGCAGATATAGGATGCCACCGGTAAATCAGGTTTATGTAACTATCCCAAACAACCCTATCATCTATTTTGCGCCGTTAAATCATTATAATGAGGCAGATAGAGCAGCTAGGGCTGGAGGGATGGATGTAGACATGACCGATGTCTCCAGTACATCTCATTCCTCTGCTAAAAGATCTCACCCTGATCCTGAGACTTCTCATCCAAATTTCAAACGAAGGCAATTATAGAAGGGCGGAAATTCCAATATCGCTTAAACATTCAGAGGATATCTCCAGAAGTGTACGAGTAATGGCCTTACTTTATTTTTTTGTGAATGATGTCCTTAAAATATCTGAATATATATTCTGGAAAATAATGTTAAATTATGTATATTTGATTGTTGAAACAAATAAATATATAATTCATCCATATACAATAATTTTTTTGCGGATTTTCTATGGGAGCGTGCATTAATTTTGAGTAATTATTTGCAAATAACTCAAATTTTGTGAATTTGAATATTTTGGTAGATTTTGTATATTAGAAAATTTCCATAGTTTGGTAGACTTTCATGCAACTCAGTACGGCGGGGGTTTTCTGACACAGAAGACGAATTTGGGTTCAAAAGTACAAAATCTAAAAAATTTCATCTTAATGGTAACAGGGCGCCCTTTTTATCCAGATTCTTATTCACAAAGAAAAAATGCATAAAATATGTTTTGAACGAAATCGAAGGTGATGATTTTCGCAATTAAGAGATGGACATGTGGAGTATATCCTATAATAGGTTGCTTTTATTTATTTTTTAAACAAATTTTGTTGTCTTTCCAACTAGCTTAGCGTGCAAAAGCAATAAAGGGCTTATTTTCAAATTAAATAAAGTAAGTTGAAATAAATTAGGTGTCTAAATATTTTTGTGTTTTTATTTTGAACCGGGAACGACATGTTTCACAGTATTGTCTTCATACTGTTTCAATGAAGCTGAACATCTTGCACACTCATCTTTTAATAAATATTTATATTTATTTCGTTTTGTATTTTAGGAATCTTACAAAACAAAATTCCATGCAAAGTTAAAAATTTTGTAGAATTTCGGAAGATATTGAACGATTTTACAAGACCTATAATGGATTATCCATAAACTGCTGTTTTCAGTAGAAAATTAATCTTTTTGATTAAAACGTCTTCTTTTTTAGTTAGATATTTAAATTTTTGTTTCATAATTCTTGAATTTTTTAAAAAAAAGGTGTACAAATTTGTTACCAATTTTTTTTTTATCGGACGCAGTGTTTTTGTTTTAATTATTAAGAATAAATTTAGGAATTGGAAACTTAAATGTTGGGAAGCAGGTAACAAGTTGATTTTGAATCTGGCCTCAGAATTTTTCTTACACTTCTCGGTTTTCCCCTATATCCAGAAAATAGAGGATAACCTAGAAATATTCCACAGAAAATTACCGATCCTCCAATATACACCGAAATCGATGTTCAATTGATTTGCAACAAATTTCAGCCTAGCTCTAGCTTCATCTCCGGTTTTTCACCTAAAATGAACTCTAAAAGCGTCTATAATCCTGCCTGCCTCATAATGCATTTCCCCGTTACTATTTCTCATGTTGACAAATTCGGTACTTTTATTTCCCTTCATTGCTTTAAAGAGCAGTTTCTTGCATCCTTCAAAGTCGTTTTGTATTTTGTTATCTTCTTTTGTTCTAATTTTACCTTTCCTTTCCTGAATTAGTCGCTTGAGTACCCTCTTTTTGCGTCTGTAATCATTTATTCTTCTATTTATTTCCTCGTCGCTAAGACCTGTCATGTTTAAAGTTCTCCTGTATGCTTCTTTCTTTGCTTTTTGGGCAGCCTGAATTTCATCATTCCACCATGCTTCACCAAAGATTCTTCCTACAACCGCTGTACCACATACCTCGATCGCACATCTAACAATGATATCCCGGAATATAGTCCATGCGCCTTTTATATCTTTATTCCGTATAGCTGCGAATAATTGTGAAAAATTGTGATTATGTACTGAAATGTAAAATGCATAGGGGTTTCACTTTGATTACTTTAATTTGCTGTTAAGTTTTTATTACTTAAAATAAAACAACTTTGAGCTTGAAGAGCTCTATCTTTTTAATATCAATGACCGTAAAAAAATTCTTCGAACCTGGAAGGACCCGGAATTTGTTTCTTTGGGTAAAACTACCACCCTGTACCTTAATTTAAGTACTTAGTAAGCAAACTAAGTAATTTAAGTTTGTACTAATTGATGCCCTGCACTATAAAAAATACTTATTGTTTGGAGATTTTTCTGTTTACTTTAAATTATCGTTTCAGAGTTTACGCGATTTTTTAAAAAGGGATGGCGATTGCAAAATTATTTGAAAGCAGTATCTGAATAATAAGATATTGTCAAGCTCTAATAGAAATAAATTTACGAGGAAAATTATTATTAGAGAACGGGACTTTTGCACTTCAATATTTGGTCTTTTCCTAGAAAGGTTGAAGTAAGAGATAATAAAATTTTGGCTACGTCATTTTATAATCTTTTTTACAATTATTACTCAATTTTTCTATATTTTAGAATGAAAACTAAAAAATTAATACAGTTGTCTGGCGAAATAAGCAAGTTATTTAATAAAAAGGTAGATGTTTATTTTATTCCGCACAAAAATTCAAATTTAATCAATCTGAATGCTTCGGGGAAATTATGAAGTGTATTTAATAATGTGAAAAAGGTCATGCGTTCAAATGGAATGTTAATTCTTAAAACGGGCTCAATATGAAGTACCGAGGTACGCAGAAACTCGTGAGTATAAACCGAAGAAAAATTAATTTTTGTTGAAATATTGTCACGTGATTTTATATCTATCGATTAAATAACAATTTGAACAAACGAAACTTTGACATGAAACGTTTTTACGTGAAAATATTTCAGCCCTGGGAAACTGAAAAAAATGTCGATCCCTTACTGTCCTAAGTTGATTAGTTCCTAATATTTCCAGCGCGGCGTTAGTTGTCCCACGACTTCCTGTTTTTGCATTGTAGGGCATGGGACTAGACCACTTTTTAAAAAGTTTTCCAATAAATAAAATATTTTTTTCATGAAATACTTTATTGATCTCACACAATAAACTGACTAAAGTGGATTATATTCCACTTCCGACAACACAATAAATAATATTTCTATTAATAAATTGTAAAAATAATTGAAAAAATTTTTTTTATAGTATACAAGTTTGGACAGATTTAAACTTGCAATTTTTGGGTATAGCGAGTACTTGCAGCGTTAAACTATTTAAGATAATGAATTTAATGTAATTTAAATTGAATTAAATTTTAATTTGAAAACATGGTATATAAAAATAAGTAAACAACATTAAAAACAATGTATTGATAAGTAAAATTTTAGGCATAACTTTATTTTCCAGGAGAACAAAAATGTAAATAGAATTAAAGTTTTTATATCTTTGTTTTAAAGACATTATTTAAACTGAAATAGGCAGAAAAGCGGACTTTTTCTGCCAGTGGAGTGGCAGTAAAATAGCACTTTATTGTACTGCGGCGAGTGGCACGTATAGTGCCACTTGCACTATATATATACTATACTATCACTCCGTGCGTTTCCGATGAAAATTTTCAAGTAGTGGGGTCCTTTCGGTTCCTTAGGTCCGCTAGGGTTCCGATTTCATCAAATAATAAAATGATAATAATTACTATTAATTACAAAGATATTACAAAAATAAAGTTTTGTTACATGCATTTGGTCAATTGTTTTCCCCTCAGCTTTGAACGATTTGAAGTTATCTGGTGGTTGAAATGAAAATACCTAATTGTATATGTAGACGGTCATGACTTTTTCTATACATCTGGGCTTTAGTTAAAATGTCGACGGCAATGACTAACCTAACATTTGGAAGTTGCATTAGAAAGTTATAATTTCATTCTAAGTGACTAGAACGTACTGTTAAATGAAAGAAAGTTGAAAATTAGGTCAATATCATTCCAATTAGTTTACTTATTAACAATTATTTAGTCTAATATCGCAAATCAAAAATTGCTTTGACAGATGTTCAGGTGGCTGACAGTGCGGTTTAGCACTCCGCAACTCAGCATGAGCCAAAATGCAGTGTAAAAAATGATATATTCACCTAGATGCCCAGATGTGCAACTGCGTTCATAGGAATAATTCTGAGACTGAAAATTCTCTGAAATGCTAATTGTGAGATCAATGAAATTTGAGCTGCAACAAAATGAACACCAGCGTTTTTCTGTGTCTGGACGCTTGTGTAATTCTAGGGAAATGGAAGGCCTCTTTCATATTATACAGATTTTTACGGGAAAAAATAAGAAATGTGCCATATCTTTTGTAGATTTGCGTATAAGAATATCCCTTGTTTTCCCCAAGTTACGGGAAACAGGAGAGCCACTAAAGAATTTCTGTGTGCAAATTAAGTCTCTGCAAGTCGCTGCACTTAAAAATATAGCATCGATGTGACAATTTTTGCGTACACTGGTATTATCAAAATAACGGTTAGAATATCCCTTGTTTTCCCCATAATTTTTTGCATACCCATAATTTTTGTTCTAAGCGTGAATAATAATATAACAAATTCAACAGCAAATAAAGTTAAAATGAGGATAGGATTCTTTTAAGAAAATTAAAAATATTCTTAGTTATTAAAATAATTGTTTCCCGCTGACACTTTTGGAAACAGGGAATCCCAAGATCATGTTTTGGTTTCTTTTCTAATATTTGGTTTGGAATTTGATTTATTACTTTTTCTATCAGTCCGCTCTCGACCGTCTTTTTACTAGTAGCAAATAGGTTGGTCTGACCATGATTGAACGGTACTACTTGCGACGCATCGTTGTCAGGCATCGTTCTACGTCTGATGAAAGTCGGCTGCCTCTACTAAGATGCTGGATAACAGATTTGCCACAAATGCAAAAAGCTTGTTCCAATTAAAAAAAGCCTGCTGATACATCAATTTGTTTCTAAAATTTCAATTTAAACAAATGAATTTATTTCCAGTCTGAGTTCCTGGCATGCGACAACGGGTTTATCACTTCGCATTTACTGCCTATCTCAATCCTGTTCTGTCAACTTGTCCGTGCATGAAACTTTAAAGACAATTAGTACAAATACTTTTCCATATTGTGTACGAATTTGAGCTTTATAAAATCAAAATTAGCAAAGTGATTTCATTTGCTACAATAAAAACAATTAAAATCGTTTAAAATCCAGTTTTATTCAATTTATTTATAAAAAGTCGGTCGGCCAATAAATTCACTCGACAGCGCAGCTTCCTTTCTTTTCCATTTATCAGTAATCAGCGCCAATCTCGTTATTTCAACGTTATATTTCTTAGAAAACGGGAAGTGTGGTATTGTTTAACGTTTGTTTATTTCATGTTAAAATCAATTTATTTATATTTTTACTTGTTATTGGATCATGAGAGAAAAAGCACATTTTAAAAATTTCAAGATTTAAAGAGATTCATACACACACAATCCTATACTGAAAGGATCATACGTATCGATTATCGAAATATCTCGCACCATCTCGGAAAATGTAATGCAGAAATGCGTAGACCCGATTCCGTATTGGTCAGTCATATACTTGGCGCTGTATATGAATCTCTTGCAAGAGCTTTTCAGAATATGCGCGCTCACGCACGCAATTGAAAAAGTACGTGCATTTCAGTTAACTTTATGCGAAGTCCCTTAACCCTATTCATACCAAGTTCCCTAAATTAATTTCTTTTCCCTAAATAGGGAAAAGGGTAGGCAGTGTTTTCAAAATTCAAAACAAAATGAAGATTTTGAGTTATCTTGAAATCGGTGAGAGATACGCAAAAACTGACAATATTTTTAGGACTTACTAAAGACGAATTATCCCTGGCCATCCTAACCTAAATCAGTAAACAAATTTTTAATTTAAAAAAAAGTAAAATTTTGTAATTACCTTGATAACGGTCAGAGAAACGTCAAAACTAAATAAATTTTAAGGTTTTTGTAAACGGGGTTTGTCTTTCACCAAAGCGAGCTAATCTAATAAAAATATTGTTTAAATACAAACAAAAAATAAAGCTTTTAGGTAATCTTGAAAATGGTGAGAGATTCGCGAACACTGGTAACATTTTCAGGATTTTATAAAGAAATATGATCCTGATACAACCCACACTCAACAATAAATAAATTTTCACTATTCAAAAAATCAATTTTTTTTTTGAAAGCGGGCATGGAAACATGAAAACTAAGTAGGTTTTAAGGGCTTTGAAAATATGTTTTATCTTCGAGCAATTCGAAATAACCCAATAAAAATATTTTTTAAATACGCTTCAAAAAAATAAAAATTATGAGTTATCTTGAAAACGCTGAAAGAAAAGCGAAAACTGACAACATTTTAAGGATTTCAATAAGGGGTAACTCTTTCGAAAAAAATGTTAAGGCTTTTACAGAGGGGTATTGTATTCGACCTACATAAACTAAACCAATAAACACATTTTGTTTTAAGCAAATTTTTTTTGAGTTATCATAAATAAACTCGACGCAAACCAGTAAACAAAAGTTTGAAATTCACAAAAATACAAAAATTTGAATTATCTCTAAGAGCATCCATTATACGTGAAAACTAAAAAACATTTTCAGGGTTTTGAAGAAGGGAATCGCCTCATAGCAACATTCTAAGGTTTTTGCAGAAGGGCTTTGTTTTCGAACTGCATTGAGTATCCAATAAAAAGATTTTTTTAATACAAAAAAAATGCAAAATTTTCAGTTGTCTTAAAAACGGTAAGAGAAAAGCGAAAACTGACAACATTTTCATGATTTCCT
>JAAAKG020051624.1:0-42733 GCA_010014905.2 Druon quercuslanigerum
CTGAGAAGAGGGACAGAAACTTCACAGGGTCTCAGCGAAGCCAGAACTGAATGTGACTAAAGTCACGCACACATGCCAGACGAAACTAACCCCAAGCCAACTCTCAAATAATTCTAATGTAGGTTAAGTTGGAGTTGGTTAAGGCATCCTACGCCACCCGAGTTACAAGAATGTATTATTATTCTTATAATTACAAGATTGTATTATTAAATAGTTATAGCAAGGTACAATTACCGATTCCTTCTTTTTATAAGTGACACAGAGAGGGATAAAGGTGCTAAAAAGAGAAATCCGACCGCGTGTCAATTAGATAAAACAGACCTTAAATGTGAGGGATCGGAGTCGGCGGAAGGTATCTGGGGAGGACGAAGAAGACGCAGCGACGACGACAACGAGACCAGGGCTTCGCTATCTCAAGTAGCCGAAGAAATCCACACGACAGACCAAATGACAGGTTGTAAACATCGAGTTGTCAACAACAGGATATTACCGTCCGCGAGTGACCATAAGTGGAAGGGCCAGACACGGAAGGGACGGCGCAACAAGGCCGCGTCGGTCCCGAAAGGTAGCACCAACCGGCGACTAGCAGAATCGTGGTAGTACCGCGACCAGCAACGTATGGCAGCACCAGACGGGCGACCAGAATAAACCAAAGCACTCCAGAAACACGATGTGGCGAGGTAACGGGACGCAAGTCAGGATAGCCACGTAAGAACAAAGTACGCGCGACCAATGGCAACCTCGGTAGTCCGTGGGACGGAACCAATCGCCAGTACAGATCCTATACGGGGTGAGAGCAAGGCGGAAAATAACCACTCGATCTCATTGGCACCAGCCAATCAACGGCGGCCACACTCGAACGACGGAAGGGCCGGGACGAGTAAAAACGCAAGGCAGAGTTGGCTTGGGGTCCGTCATAAACGGCAGACCGTAGAACCGAAAAAGGGAAAATAAAGATAAGATTGAAGGAATCGAGTGCCTCACGAGATATATATATATATATATTTCTTTACTAGTACCTAGTGTCTCTCTCTCTCTCACGAGAGATATACCCCCCCTTGCGGTCTCATGCTTAGGGTTAGTCGGAGCGAATGATCCTGCCAATAGACGCCGAAACACATCTGGCGAGGTTCCGATAGGAAGGACCCTATCTGGCGCCACAAAAAAATTACAAGGAGCCTCGAGGGTTGTTCGTGGGTCGAAAAAGTGTGACCCACGAACTCGGTTTATTCAGGCGTGACCGACATGTAGGTAAAAGCCAAAAAAAATTATTAATTTGTGAATCAGGTTTCCCACCTGGGCCAATCCCCGGCCAGGTAGCGTTATACGGATATACGGTTATACGGATAGCGAATACGGACGCTTTCCGTATTCGCAATATTTCAAAAATCCTTTTTATATTAATAATTTTCGTTTTCATAATTCAATTCAATAGTTTTGGTGGAAATTACTCTTACTGGTAGATACTAATTTTTCTTCGTTAAAAATATATCTTTGTAGATTAAGAACTTAGCTAGTTGCGAAAAATCTCAACTATTTTCTTAAGCGTTGAATAAATTTGTAATAAATGGAACTGTTGCGTTAAAGTCATCTTTTTCCAAAATTTAACTCTTTTTTTGAGAATTTGTCCTCTTGGAGTGAAAATTTATCATTTATGGTTAAACATTCTTTTTTTTCTTTTTGGTTAAAAGTTTTACTATTCTGTTGAAAATTCATGTTTTCTCCTTAAATTTAACTATATTTTATTAAAAGGAGAAATAATTTTCGTTGAAAATATCAACTATTACACTTTTTTCAACTATTTTCTTAGTAAGATAATTATTTAATGTTAATAGACCATTTTTATTAAAAGAATTTGTTATCATTTCTAACTGTCTTCTCTCAGATGATTGCTAGAAAGCTGCAGTTCTTCTTCAATTAAACTTTGCTTTGGCTTTCTAGTGATGAAAAATAGTTAAAAGTTTTCTTTTAAGCGGTTAATGGAAGCCTGTTTGTTTAAATTAATAACATAAATAATAATATTTATTATTTTTTACTGCCCAAAAAATCAAAGAAACGCTGAAAACTGCAGAAAAACACGCAACTTTCTAGGATTATTAAAAAAACGATAGTTATAAACAATAATAGATTGTTTGAACAATTATGGTAGTTTAAGTACATTATTTATAATATAACTGAGTTCTAAATTTGAAAAAGATCAATATAATAATTAATTGAATTTATCAGAAGTAATTTTTTAAACAATTTTATATTATTTTAAAAAATTTTCTGTAACGTTCTGTTATCCTACCTATGTGTTGTTCCGCCGGACGCTTCAGTCTAGCCAGGGTTTTGGATTTGGAACAGGCTTTATGAAATAACAGAACACGTGATGTACGAGAATAAAGCAACAAATAATATATTTCTATAAGGTTACAATACTAATTATAAACTATGAGTAAGTGTGGTGTGTGTGTGTGTGAGGGCGGATAGGTGATTGTGTGTGTATGTGTGGATGTGTGCACTTTGGACATTTGTATCTGTGGTGTACGTGGATCTTACAAATGTGGCGTGGGTGTGGTGCGTGTGCGTCGGTGTGTAGAGAGAAACTAAATACGGAGCCGGTCCGCAGGGCGTTGTCCGAAGTGGAGGTTTAGCAGTTACCCCTGGGTCGTGTCCTGGAAACAGAAAGAGAAGGATCTCGCGTTACAGGCGTGTACGGTCGGGCGGTGGTACGCTCAGGTCGCGCGGGGGCAGTCGGGGCCCGTGTTACCTCCCCCACGGGCGGTTCAGGTCAGGTTACGGGCGAGGAGGCCACCAAGGCCGCTACTTTCCGGGATGCGGTAGATCGTGTAAAGGTCACACTCGTTCTGTATGTAGGAGAGCCGCAGGTAGGCTGGTCAGGAGCGCCTGACGCCGACGTACCGTGGCCCCGATGGGCGGTCACAGGGGAACCTGTCGGCCGCTAATCAAGTCGGTTACGAGGAGAAGGCGGGCTGCGAGGTGGTTGCCGCAGGTAGGTCGGTCAGGGGCGCCTGACGTTGACGATCCCTGGCCCCCATGGGCGGTCACAGGCGAACCTGTCGACCGCCGATCGAGCCGGCTACGAGGAGAGGACGGGATTGCACCAGGAGTCGGAAGGGAGGAGGCTGGCCGCCTACTGGGAGTGTAGGACCACCAGAGGAATTGCACCGGGTGAGAGATCCCCGAGGCTTCTCGGTTCACCGCACCCAGCGAACTGCCGTTTCTGCGTTGCGCGGCCAGCTATATTGCACGTGCCTGCGCGTCGTGTCGGCGCACTGGCTGGCGGTGAGTGTAGGAGAGCGCGCCCCGTCAGCCTGGTGTTTCCCTGCACATGCGCATTATGTGACGGTACATTACAATTCTGTTTCAATAATCCTAGAGAGTTGTATTTTTTGGAAAAATGTTAACTTTTTGTCGCCTTATTAGTTAATCAATAGTATTGAATAATAAAATGGGACAAAAATCAAATTTTTTACCTAAAGTCAACTTTTAACTCAGACCAAGATAATAATTGATAACTTTAAACAAAAATAATAGTAGAAATCATTTATTATTATTTCTAACTATTTTATTCCTTATTAATTCTAGATAGTTGTGATTTCTTTGAAATTTTTTTTGTTTTTCTCTTACTTTTTACTTAACCAGTTAATAATTAATAAAATGTAACAAAACTGATCTCTCCTTCTAATACCGATCGCACACTTGAAAGGCATCTTGCTCATGCGAGTTCTATGGGTGTCCCCATAAGGCTTCCGTCAAGCGATGGAAATGGATGTGGAATAGAGTACCTTGAGTCTATTCGGCTTATTTCTCGTTTGAATCCGGACCAAACATATGAACTTCAAAGATACACTTTTCCTGAAAATAAATTTCTTAAAATAAGCAGACTAAGGAATCTGTATATGCCTGTCCCCACACAAGAACAAATTGTACTATCAACATCCGGCAGTGACGTCTTGGCCATATTGCAGAGTCATAACTATCTTACTGGAATCTATAGAAAATTTAATTTAATATGGAAAGTGGGTCGGTTACCCCCTTGAGCCCCCAAGAAATTAGGGACGCCCCAGTCGGCCCCAATCGTCGCATCGTGCTGGGTTATAGAATAAACCATGAAATGAATAAATAAATTTTAATTGCAGTAAAAAGTCAATACATTATGCTAATCGATTAAACCATCTTGCAATGATCATTCATCATTCATCATTTTTAATTACTGTTAAAGAAAGGTTTATAGTTTACACAATTAAAATATTTTTAAATTGATTTGTTAGTAAATTGTGTAAATTTAAAGGGATCGCTTTACCCTTTAATATTTAAAAATTGATGCACGGACTTCTACAAATATTTATAAGATAAAGCTAATGTAACAAAAAAAAAACTTTCCTTGTCACGAGGCATATTGGTGCACTCATACTATGGATATATTTAAAAATATTTTTAAACATTTCATTATGAGCAAAAAGGGCCTTTGTAAAATGGACCGCTCCGAAAAGGACCGCTTCCCCTAATGCATACGTAGAACTACTCCCACTCTGCTTACAGCACCTTATTCAGCACCTGCTATACCTTCTATGGTCTAGGAACATAGAATTGGCCTTATTATACTAATTACAATAATTTATTACACTTTTTCAAATAGGTGTGACTGACTCGGTGGGAAGAGAGTAATATGAGAAGGGGGTTATGAAATTTTAAGATTGATCTAGATTTCTCGTTTCATTTATTGAAATACCATGTTCGTTTCGCAACCCTGCTTCAACCGAGGTTGCTGATCAATTTCTCTATTATTACTCCGAGTAAAGAGCCTCACAAAGTTGTCAAGTGGGTTCACCATTTGTGACTATTAGTATCCGATGTCTTTTGTTTCAGGCATTATTAACTCAAATGACACTCTTTTTATTAATTATTTGTCGCTCTGGGTACACTGCCATTTACTTTACCTTGATATACTTGTTTCGTCAGTCGTTTATCTTTCATTCATTCAACATGCCTGACCCATCCTAACCGATTTCTTTCACGTGTGTCAACTAGTGTCTCTTTCGCACCATATTCTTCGTAAAAATATAGAATTATGTATTGCTACTTTAGCTTTATCTGATATACCATCTTTTATGCGCCTATCTGACTTCTCATCTATCTTCCTGTCACTAGTGAATAGGCTACCAAGATAAACGTACTTATTAAGTTGCTCTATTCTCTCTTGACTTAAGATAATCATTATTGTATTTAGCTTGTTAATTATTATTTGCAACTATTCGATTAATTCTGCTATATAAATCTTGTTGTCTGCAACTGACGACTTACGTACCCGTTCTTCTTTGAGATCCACACCTTCTTTGTCGAGAAAAGCCATTCTTAAACAGCTCTTTGCATCCATTTTGGAAGCGCCTTGGCATATTTTTGGCACTCGAGTGCTGTAGGGTTACGAACCCGTGATAGTCTCGCACCTCCGAGAGTACCGATCAAACAGAATATTACATTTACCAAATATTTTTGGTACAGTCGTTCCAGCTCCCTTTTAATGCCTTGGTACCTTTCTCTCCTCCTTTTCCGCCTTCTTTACAGAAATATTATCAGCCAAAGCAACGGAGACTCTTTTTGCCTCGGATTTTTTGGTAGAGTAATGTAAGAGGAAACAACATGGAATCGACAAAGGTTGTAAAACAAAACTCCTAGGGAGTTGGACTCCTAGTTATAAACAATAAATCAGGGTTTTTTGTGCTACAATAACTTTTTCCGTAAAACACCGTTTTGTCACGTTGTAAAAAAGACTCGTTTTTTATCCCACGCGCTTAACCACCTACGGCTAGGCAAGTGGCCCTACAATTTTTTCAGTTTTTGTATGAATTGAAAATATTTGAGTAAAGCTGGCCCCAAACTGAGTATGTCTCCAAATTGATTTGTGTGCAGAAAATATGTGGTCCTTACTGTGTGATGTTAAGTAAGAGGGAGGGGTATGCTTTAAAATGATTATGCGGGATAGTGCCAAAAATGAGAAACTTAAATCCGTAGTACTTTTCTACATTTCTTGTTCGCAGAGTTCAGTTCACAGTTTGATTGTTTACCCAATGGCAAACCGATTACTGGTATTCATCGTGGATATTCTTTTAATTCTAAAGACTTGTCCGCTTTTTCTGTCGAGTCTCATGTTCGGCTCAGGTATCACTCGCCACCTACCAGAGCTAGGTTTCTTCCTGCCAGGTTAACACTTCCTCCTGCCAGATCCATAGCTCTCCCTATCAGGCTATACGACTTATTTTACTCTGGAATCCCAACGGATATAATAAATTCGTACATACACTTTGCCAACGATAGATCCATTAAAAGAAGAGCAGGAAAGGGTTCACTTATGCCTGTCCCCGCCAAAGAACAAATTGCCTAATCAGCATCCAGCGGTGATGTCTTCGCTATATTAAATTACGCTTAATGCATAAAAAATGGAATAGCATTATGAAGCGTTCTAAAATTGAAATTTACAGCCGCCTCTTATTTTCACTTATTTTCACCTCATATTTAAAGTCGGAAGACCCAATTATGGAGTGGTTGGTGGAAGGGCGCACAATACTCCTGCCAAAAATGGGAAACTTAGCTGACCCAAAAATTACAGGCCAATCACATGTCTGAATACTCTGTATAAGATATTCATAGGTATTCTAAATGCTAGTATTGTTGGGGCAATCGGACCTGTATAGCAAGAAATGTATGAACAACGCATTATTGCCACTATCTCTAGCACTTTGCCATTCCCAGGGGTACCTTTGAGGCGAACCTGCAAATCGAAAGCACAAGGTCACCATCTATTTTACATGGATGGTCTTGAGATTTATGCTAAAAATAAAGAACAACTACATATAGGGATTGTCGAACGATACACTGAGGAAATAGGAATGGAATTTGAGTTAGACAACTGCGTCAAGGTTTATTTGAAGCGAGGAAAACTTAATGGCATCTCTGAAGACCCTGAGCTCATCGAAAAAAGCGTTATACGACACCTTTGCGATGGAGAGAGTTATACATACCCAGGCGTGCCACAGAGCCGGATTCAGGATATGACATACATAAAGGATACTCTCCGAAGCAGATATAAACGGCTTATCCAGCAGGTTTGGTCTTCCGAACTTTGGGCAAAGAACGAGCTCAGATCCCTTGGTCGCAGAATGTTGACGTTTTGACATAACAATTTTTTTACTAACGAAATTTTTCATTCATATCTGAATCAATTTTCTTTTACCTGGATCAAATGAGGGTCCTTTATACTCTGGTCTTTACGTTGGCAAACATATTTTATTCTATCGGTCAATATAACAGTATTAAAACAATATTCATAATCACTCTGCAAATAAGAGTTTTCCTAACTCAATAACTTCACATGAGAAATTAAAAAAGGTTGTCTTTATAAACTGTTTCGCAATTCGAAAATTCTGCCTAAACATATTCTTCTGTAAAAAAGTATATATACTTTTTCCCTTATGTTAGCTTTTGAATTCGCTCGTTCTCATAATATTTCTTTTTAAACAATTTCTTTTTACCTGATTAAATAAGCAATTACTGCATGTTATTTTCAAAATATTTATCTGTTACAAAATGGCGAATCACTAACAGCATACATCCACAGATTCGACAGAAATCACAAATGCGCAGTTTGCTGCGAAGAACAGACGCTGTAGGTTACAAAAACTATTAAAATTTTGTTTTGAATTGTGTTTCTGAATATTTATATCACGGACATCATGTTTCCTTAATTGTTGTGCGAATGAAACATATGTTAATAAACCTGGCCACAAGCTGACTACAGGTAGGCGGGGCGGGGAATTTAAGGTTACAAATTATGAAATGGAGGATTGGAAAAATTTGGGAAATTTCAATTATAGCAATGCCTACGAAAATTGTTTGAAACGCCTCGGAAATGAAGTAGATACAATTTATTGCCTAAAGTCCTCTATAAATTCTCTAAAATTTGTCAAATAATATAAGACTAAAGTATTAAAAAAAAATCCTGCCTTTTCTGTTTTCAGGTATCGGTTTACAGTTTGATTGTTTACCTAATGGCGAACCTATTCCGGGTGTTCCTGGTCGGAGACCTTCTCATTCCCCTGAGCGTTCGCATACACGGAATTCATGCAAATCACTGAATTCATGAATTCATAAAATTCATAAAATTGAATGACTTAATGAAATTCAACGAAATCGCGGAATTCACATAATGTATGGAATTCATTTACTTCCACCAATTTTCTGAATTTCAGAAATTCCCTGAATCCTTTATGTTCCTGCGATTCCATGAATCCCGTGAATTCCGTGAATTCCATAAATTTCGAGAATTCCTTTGTTTCCAGGAATTCTGCGAATTGCATGGGTTTTATTATTTTCGGGCGTTATATGACTTCCGTAAGTTTCTTGCATTCGCATAATGTGTGATTATAGTTAATTCCGCAAATTCCTGGAATTCATAAATTCCATGCATTTCGTGAATTCCGCGAGTTCCATCAATTCTATAATTTTCATGAATTCAGCAAATCCAATGAGTTTCGCGACTGCAGTGAATTTCTTGAATTTCACTATTACCTGAATTTAATGAATGCTCCACGCATGGTGACAGATTTTGAAGATTTCTAAGTGATCCAAGATTTCCTCTGAGTTTCAAGAGTTTTTTAAAGAATTCTCATATAAAAAATAGGACGTTCTCCATATTCGCAATATTTTCAAAATCGTCTTTATAGTAATACTGTTTATCTTTTTGTAGTTAAAAAATTTAGCTATTAGATAAAAATCTCAACTATTTTGTTAAACGTTTACTGAATTTGTATTAAATTAAACAGTTATGTTCAAGCCATATCTTTTTCCAAAATTCAACTCTTTTGTTGACAATTCGTCCTGTCGCAGTGAAAATTCATCTTTTATGATTAAAAATTAATTTTTTTTTTTAAATGAGCAATTTTATTGAAAATTAAACTACTTGGGTAAAATTTTTACTATCCTGTTGAAATTTTACCTATTTTCCTCAAATTTAAAAATATTTTAATTTAATCTTTATTAAAAAAATTTGGTATTATTTTTAACTATCTGCTCCCAGATGACTGTTAGAAAGCTGCGGTTATTCTAAAATTATACTTTTATTTGGCGTTTTAGTAAAAAGCATTAGAGCGAATAATTTTATTTTGAAATTTCTTTCTTGTTCGGAAATCATTATTTCCCTAAAATAAAATAGATATTTAAAATACTCCTAAAATTTTCTTTACCTATAAATCATACTACACGCGAATTTTCTTTTAGGCAGTTAGTGAGAGCCTCTTTGTTTGAATTCATAATATTATTAATTATATTTATTATTTTTTACTCTACAAAAATCAAAGGAAATCTAAAAACTGCAAAGAAAGACGCAACTTTCTATAATTATTAAAAAATAAGATAGTTTTAAACAATAATAAATTGTTTGAATAACTATGGTAGTTAACGTACATTATTTATTATATTGCTGAGTTCTAAATTGAAACTAAATTAGGTTATTTTTTAATTTAATTTATCAAAAGTAATTGTTTAAACAATTTTATATAATTTTTTATAATATTCTGTTTCAATAATCCTTGAAATCAAAAGTAATAAATAATAAAATCTAGCAAACATCAAATTTTTCAACTTAAGTAAACATTTAACTCAGACAGAAGGATAATTCATAATTTTTAACGAAAATAATTGCAGAAACCAAATATTATTATTTAAAACTATTTTATTTCTTATTAATTCTAGATAGTTGTGATGTCTTTTGAAATATTTGTTGTTCTTTTATTGTTTACTTAGCCAGTTAATAAGTAATAAAATTTAACGAAACTCTTTGTAACTATTACAAAAGACATTTTATCTGCCTTCCTTCAGAAAAATATAGTCACAATAAGATTTATTCAAAAATGTTTAAACAGTTTATGTTAGATGTATTTATGAGTAGAAAGTGGTATGTATGTACTGGAGATAATTTTAATGTAAAAATCCCTTAATGAATGATGATATTAATTTTTTTTCTTGATTGAAGAAAAGGAATTTTCAACAAAATAGTAATTTTCAATTACAACAACGAAAACAAATTCAAGAAGATAGTTCCAATATCAGCCCAGAAGATAATTTTTTTATTGATAAGTCTAAATTTCAAAGTAGAAGTAGACTTTTTATCAATAACGACTTTTTTCCAACCGTATCTTGTTTACAAAATTACTATACTTTCTAAACTTACTCTAATCATGTGTAAATATGGCAGAAGATTAAGGTTGGCTATCAGCCTCTAAGATAAGAAATAGTGAACATACATTAGAATCTGTAGAAAAGCACTAAAATATTCCTTTCTTATACTCTAAACAAAATTTTGTATTAATAACATAATTAGTTACACCTCTGCTTAGAAAAAAATGTGGTTCGTTTATACTTTAGCAATCATCTTTAATTCTATTGGTCAGTATAATAGTATTAAAAAAATATTGATAAATTATCCACAAATAACAATACATCCAATTTAATAATTCTACCGGAAAAATTATAAACGTGGCTTCGCAAATTGTTACGCAATTCATAAAATTTTGCGTAAACAAGTTATGTTGCGAAATGTATAAATAAAATTGGTAAAAATTATTTTTTTTTATTGTGAATTTCACTTATAACCTAAACTTTTATAAGAAATTTGTGATAAAAGTATCCTGTAGCATTGATAACAGCTGTTAGGAAATGGTGAATCCACAAAACAGGACATGTTCCTAGAAAATTTTCTTTTTCTTTGAAACTCTTTTTTCTGTTGAAAAGACAAAATAATTCTTTTTGTTTAAAAATTCAACTATTTCTTCAAAAATTTGTCTTTTTAATTTCAAAATTTATCTTTAGCAGAATTTGTTTTTTTCGCAAAATACTGCCATTATTCGGTTTAAAATTTAAGGATCTTTTTAAAAATTCGTTCTTTTTTATTTAAAATTCGACTATTCAGCAGAAAATTAACTTATTGTTAAGAATTATTATTTTGGGATTTAAAGTTTGGTTTTAGAAGAAATTTCATCTTTCTTTTATGAAAATACAACTATTAGGTTAAAAATGCAAAATTTTGTTAAAGAGATATTATTATTTTTAGTTAAAAATAGTGATTATCTGAAGTATTGCTTGGATGAAAATTTAAGTTCTTTTTTTTTAATTTGTTAGTTTACTAAAATTTAATCCGATTTAATAAAAATTTTTATTTTTAGATAAAAATAAAGATGCCTAGTTGAAGATTAATCTGATGCTCTTTTCTGTTGTTCTTGATCTTAAAAAGTCAGCTGGAATCTTTTTTAACTGAAATTAAACTATTTTGGGAAAATATATCGTTTTGATTTAAAACTTTTGTCAACTATTTGGGTAAAAGTTAAACTCCATTGTTAAAAATTTATTTGTTTGCTTAAAGGCTTATATCTTTAGTAGAAAATTTATCTGCTCTGCGAAAGTCCTTTTTTGGTTTAAAATTAATTTTTTGACCTAAGATGTAACTTTTTCATTTTTTTTAAGCTCGATCTTTGTTAGGTAAAAATTCTCCTTTTTTCAGAAAAGAAAGTAATTTTCTTTTTTCAAATGTCATGTTTGTTTATTAAAACATGCATAAGTTTCTTGGAAAATTATTTTTTTCTGAAAAGTAGCATATTAGTATTTTTCTTGTTTTGTCTCTATACGTATCTCGCGTCTTTTGGCCTCGCAAATGACATAGATTGAATTTATTGCCTAAAGTCCTCTAGGAATGTTTTTAAATTTGCAAAATATTCTAGGACTAAAGAACGTTAAAAACCCAAATCCTGCCTTTTCTGTTTTCAGAGTTCGGTTTACAGTTTGATTGTTTACCTAATGGCGAGCCTATTCCGGGTGTTTCTGATCGCAGATCTTCACATTCTCCTGAGTCTTCTCTTCGTGTCAGGTCTAGGTCTCCTTCTAATACCGATCGCACACCTAAAAGGCATCTTGCTCATGCGAGTTCTATGGGTGTCCCCATAAGGCTTCCGTCAAGCGATGGAAATGGATGTGGAATAGAGTACCTTGAGTCTATTCGGCTTATTTCTCGTTTGAATCCGGACCAAACATATGAACTTCAAAGATACACTTTTCCTGAAAATAAATTTCTTAAAATAAGCAGACTAAGGAATCTGTATATGCCTGTCCCCACACAAGAACAAATTGTACTATCAACATCCGGCAGTGACGTCGTGGCCATATTGCAGAGTCATAACTATCTTGCTGGAATCTATAGAAAATTTAATAACTCCATGAAACGTTCGAAAATAAATATGGAAAGTGGCTTGGTTACCCCCTTGAGCCCCGAAGAAATTAGGGACGCTCCAGTCGGCCCCAATCGTCGCATTGTGTTGGGTTATAGAATAAAGCATGATATAAATAAATAAATTTTAATTGCAGTAAAAAGTCAATACATTATGCTAATCGATTATACCATCTTACAATGATCATTCATCATTCATCATTTTTAATTCCTGTTAAAGAAACGTTTACAGTTCACGCAATAAAAATATTTTTGAATTGATTTGTTAGTAAATTGTGTAAATTTAAAGGGATTGCTTTACCCTCTAATATTTTAAATTTGATGCACGGATTTCTACAAATATTTATAAGATAAAGTTAATGTAACAATATAAAACCTTTTTTGCTACAAGGCATATCGTTGCACTTATGCTATGAATATATTTATATATTATATTATATTAATTTATTATATATATATTATATTTATTAATTAATATATTAGGAGCAAAAATGTCCTTTGTAAAATGGACCGCTCAAAAAGGACCACTTCCCCTAATGCATAAGTAGAACTACCCGCACCCTGCTTACAGCATCTAATTCGGCACCTGCTGTGCCCTCTATGGTCTAGGAACATAGAATTGGCCTAATTATATTATTAACAATAATTTAATACACTTTTTCAAATAGGCGCGACTCACTCGGTGGGAAGAGAGTAATGTGAAGAGGGGGTTATAAAACTTTAAGATTGATCTAGATTTCTCGTTTCATTAATTTAAATATCACGTTCTTTTCGCAACCCTGCTTGAACCGAGGTTGCTGATCAATTTCTCTATTATTACCCCGAGTAAAGAGCCTCACAAAGTAGTCAAGTTGGGTTCACCATTTGTGACTATTAGTATCCGATGTCTTTTGTTTCAGGCATGATTAACTCAAATGACACTCTTTTTATTAACTATTTGTCGCTCTGGGTACACTGCCATTTACTTTACCTTGATATACTTGTCTCGTCAGTCGTTTATCTTTCATTCATTCAACATGCCTGACCCATCTTAACCGATTTTTTTCACGTGCGTCAACTAGTGTCTCTACCGCACCACATTATTTGTACAAATATATAGTTATATATTGCCTAGTTTAGCTTTATTTAATTAACTATCTTTTATGCGCCTATCTGCCTTGTCATCAATCTTCCCGTCGCTAGTGAATAGGCTACCAAGATATACGTACTTATAAATTTGCTCTATTCTCTCTTCACTTTAGATAATCATGATTGTGTTCAGCTTGTTTAAAATTCTTTGCTAGTCTTCAATTGATTCAAATATATAAACTTTTGCATCCGTTTTGCATCCTCTTTGCATCCGTTTTGGAAGCGCCTTGGCATATTTTTAGCCCTCGGATATAGCGGTAGGGCTACGTACCAGTGATAGTTTCGTACCTTCGAGAGTACTTCTCCTTTACAGAAATATTGTCGTTAGCCAAAGCAACGGATACTGTCGTGCAAAAATCGTAGTTTCTGAAAATTTAACACTTCTGGTTTTGGACAATTGACTCTATTTGCCTCGGATTTTTCGGTAGGGTAATGTTACGGTAAACATCATTGAATCGACAAAGATAGTAATAAGACGCTCCTAGAGCTGCATTATTTTTATAGAGATACAAATTATGAAGTTCTCGTTCCGTACATTCACACTAGGGAACCGTTCTCTAAAATCTAAAACTAAATAAAAAAACACCCATCACGTGGGGATCTTCATCGCGCCCGGTAGCCATCTTGGCAATTATTACGAAACTACCACCGATTCCGGTCAAGGGAATCGGGATGTCACTCATTCTTGGCGAGGGAATCAGGATGTAATTCTATAGCGCGGTAAAAAAACAGAAAAAATCTCGGGTCAAAACGCATGTGAACAGGACGCCATCGCCGGTTCGCCGAGGGCCTCAAACTTCTTAATGAATTCAGTTTTTGTATGAATTGAAAATATTTAAGTAAACATGGCCCCAAAATAAGTATGTCTAAAAATTGATGAAATTGATGAAGGTCATGTGGGACAGTGCCAAAAGTTGAGAAATGTAAATCAATAGTACTTTTCTACATTTCTTGTTCACAGAGTTCAGTCACTCGCGACCTACCAGATCTAGGTTTCTTCCTGCCAGGACAACGCTTCCTCTTGCCAGGTCCATGGCTCTTCCTGTAGGACTTTCTTCTTCTGATGAAAATGGATCTGGAATAGAATAGATAGACATTAAATAGGCATATGCCTAGTTCCACCAAAGAAAAAACTGTATTATCGGTATCCAGCGGTGTTGTCTTCGCTATATCACTATATTTTTTCAAAATGAACTCTTTTGTTGAAAATTCATCCTGTCGGAGTGAAAATTCATCTTTTATGATTAAAAATTCAGTTTTTTGCTCTTACTTTTTATCTACTCTTCACTCAATAAGATAATAATTAATTGAAGTTAATACAAAATATTTATTAAAACAATTTGTTATTACTTTTAATTCTCTTCTCTCAGAGTATTCCTAAAAAGCTGCGGTTCTTCTGCAATTAAACTTTGCTTTAGGTTTTTAGTGATGAACAAATAGTTAAAAAACATAAGAAAGAATAATTTTCATTTAAATTTATTTCTTTTTCTCAAATACATATTTCTCTGAAATAAAATAGATATTTAAAATACTCTTAAAATTTTCTATATAAATCATACTACACGAGAATTTTTTTTTTTAAGCATTTAGTGAAAGTCTCTTTCTTTATATTAATAATATTGATAATAATATTGCAACTTTAATTTTTAATCTCCTTTTTTATTTAGTAGCTTTTCAGTAAGCTTTAAAAAATCTCAACCAGTCTAAGATGTTCTATTTCATATTTTTATGAAAATGGGTACACACGGGGGGAAAATTTTAAAAAAATATTTCGAATATTTGTTTTACTTCAGAAAAATATAGCCGCAATTTTTAGCTAAAATTACGAATTTTTAACCGAAAATTGAACAGTTTAATTTTCAGTTTAAATGGTTTATAATCAACTAATGGGATGAATATGCTAGACCTCAAATTCTAGAATTAGTTAGCCGCAACTCGTTTAAAAAATAACTACACTTTTAAAACTTACTCTTATCAAGTGTAAATGTGATAGAAGTTCAAGGTAGTGTATCAGCCTGTGAGATAAGCCTTTATGTGATGGTACATCATATAATTTTCAGCAAAGCACTAGAATGTTCCTTTTTTATACTCTGAATGCTTGGAAAAAAATGTTGGTCGTTTATACTCTGGCAATCATCTTAAATTCTATTGGTGATTATAATAGTATTACAAAAATATTGTTAATTTTTCCGCAAAAAACAATGCAACCAATTTAATAATTCCACCTGAAAAATTATAAGCGTGGCTTCGTAAATGGTTTTTTTTTGTATTTTTTATGAGAATATCAGTAAATGAAATTTGAAAGGAGCGATGTAGTCTGTAGCATGGTGAACATCTGTTACGAAATGGTAAAGAGCAGACGCTGCAGAATGGGATGAGATCCAGTAAAGCTGACAAAAAGTATAAAATGTTCATAAGATAGCCCAAATATTTAAGCCATTTATTTACATCTAGTTTGTGCGCTACATGCAAACAGCATTTGAAGAATCTAAACCACGCATAAAGAGTTGACAATCCGAATTGGAAAGCATTTGCAGCTACTTCCTTTTGTAAAAGTTTTGTACTTACTTTCAGCTGTACGCTCAATTTTTTAAATTTCAAAGCGGCCAATTTAACAAGTTTTAGGCAAAATTGAACCTTCGAGACATTCGCCTAAGAGACCTACTACCTGAAATTTTTTGTCAGGTTTTGGAGATTCCATCCCACTGAGCGCTGTGGGTTGTACAATCTCTTAAAACTTTCAGTTTCTAACTGTGGTCTTTAATATTTAAGTCGTTTATATCAGAATTTTTTTCTAGTTTTGGAATGCATGTAAAATATTCAAGTTAACCTTGACTCAAGGTGACAAAGACTAAAAATTGATTGATGCAATTGACACTATTCTTACCAAGTACTTATCATTAGTACCTTCTAAGTACCTGCGCCAACCAACAAATTTAAAATAACAAAATAATGAGATCCTTCATAAATAAACTCAATTAAATATAGTCCTCTTCTTCTTGTTTGCAGAGTTAGGTTTACAGTTTGATTCTTCTTCTGATGGACAATCTATTCCTGGTACTCATCGTCGCAGACGATCTCCTGATTTGTCTCTTTCTCTTGCCATACCTCATGCCAAGGATTCTTCTGTCAGATCTACTCCTCCTGCCGAACCTTCTTCTCGCGCCAGATTTAGGACTCCTAATACCAATCTCACTCTTGAGTGGCCTCCTCCTGCAAACTAGTTTCATCTTCGTCGCAGGTCTCGCTCACCATCTGCTAGAACCAGGGTTTCTCCTGCCAGTCCCAGCGTTCCTCCTGTCAGTACCAGGTTTTCTCCTGCTAGGTACATGGCTCTTCCTGTAATGCTTCCTTCTCCTAATGGAAATGGATGTGGAATAGAATACCTTGAGTCAACTCGGCTTATTTATCTCTGGGATCCGCACGCCTTGGCAATTTTGCAGACTTATAATGTTCTCGTAGGAATATATATATGGAAATGTTATTCTTAAGTTAGAAATTACTTTTAACAGTGCTCATTCTTGAACTTAAGATAACTTTGGTACACTTTTGACCCATTAAGCATCTAAACCAGAGGCCGATTTTTGGGATTTGCATATATTTTTGCGCCCAGGGACTCTAACCTTTAAAATATAGTGTTAGGTTTTGTTCAAGATAGCAGGCCCAAAATGGTGTCAGAAAGCAAAAATTTTTTTGTTTATTTTGATATTTTTTCCTTATCTCAGATTTTACAAATTCGATATGGCGGCCACAATTTTTCAAAATCATTTGAAATTTATTAAATATGGCGGAAATATGGCGGAAACGTATGATCGTTGATCATACGTTTGCTATCAGAATTCATAAATAGAATATGTTGAATCTAATATGCCGTAGAGTCTACTGCAATTTAAAAAAAAATTATGATTCATGTATTGTGTAAAATTATGTCAAATTTGGGAATCACACAGTTATTTAGAGGACTTCAAATAATTTAAAAAAAATTGTGTTTGCTATATTGGATTCGCCATAAGCAAAAAATGTTGACTTTCGGCCGCCATTTTGGTTCTGCCATCTGAAAAAAAAGACCACTACATTTTAAAGGATAGAGTCCATGGACCTTAAAAGTACCAAAATCTAAAAAATCAGCCTACGGCTTCGATGTGAAAATATGAAATGGAAAAAATTTTTCATCCGAAAATTCACGTTTTTTTTTAAAATAAACAATCATAACTTTTTAAAAAATATACTTTTTTTAAAATTCTGCTACAGTTAATCGAAACTTCAGACAATTTGGCGTCCAAAAATGATTTATCGCGATTTTTGTCACAAGCAAGACCATAGTTAAATATGCTGTTGAAAAACGAAAAAAAATTGTCCGTTTAGGGCTTAATGGGTATATAGGAAATCAGCTATTTTTTTCGAAACTCGTATACAAGCACGTGACAGTGATTATTTCAAAATCCTATTTAATTAATATGGGGAAATTAAGATTTTTCGAAAAATTGAACTCATAAACCAGGGCTTCATCTAATTGTGCTAAAATAATTTTAGGGATTCAGGGTTCTGACATAACCCCAAAAAAAATCATAATTTTTTTTTTGAAGTCAGACAATGTCTGGTATATGTTTCTGGGGTCCGTGAATCCGACTCCGAGGTGTAAATAACCCCAGCACGTCAGGGTTCCGATATAACCTTAAAAAACCTAATAACTTTTTCATTCCGAAAGTCAGAACATGTTTATAATATGTTTTTGTGGTCACTAAATCCAAATCCGAGGCCTAAAAAACCCCAGAACGTCAGTGTTCTGACATAACCTTCGAAAACCATAATAAAAATTGTTTTCTAAGTCTAAGATTAAGCCCATGTTTATTATGTGTTTTGGGGAAGCTGAATCCGAAGCGGAGAGCAAAAAATTCTATGAAATCAGGGTTTTGACATAACCTCAAAAAACCTTATAAAACTTTTTTTTCCGAATGCGTGGGCCAGTCCATATTTACTATATGTTTTTGTGGTCGCTGATTCCGAATCCCTAATCTAGAAAAACTCCAGCACTTCAGAGCTTTTATTTTCAAAGGAATACGTGAAATTTATTTGCCTGATTTCACTCAGAGATAGGTGAAGTTAGTCTCATAAGAAACATTTTTGCAGCAAAACGTTAAAGCGGTAAATAGCTTATATTAAGAGGAATTCAGAGATAGGTGAAGTTAGTCTCATAAGAAAAATTTTTGCAGCAAAACGTTAAAGCGGCAAATAGCTTATATTAAGAGGAATTTTAAAGGTTCTGTCGAAATCCTGACATTCTGGGTTTTTTAACCTCGGATTCCAATTCAGCAAACCCAAAAATATATAGTAAACATGCTCTGACCCCCGGACTCTAAAAAACCAGTTATATGAGATTTTTTGAGGTTATGTCAAAACCCTGACGTGTCAGGATTTTTTGGACCTTAGTTACCGATTCAGCGATCCTAAAAACAGATAAAAAACATGGCCTGACCCCCAGACTCTAAAAACAATTTTTATAAGATTTTTTGAGGTTATGTCAGAAAGTTGACCTGCTGTTGCTTTTTTAGATCTTGGATCCGGATTCATGGCCGTGCTATTTATTCCCACAAAATTTAAGAAATAATCGTATTTTCTGATAGAAATAAAATATTTCAAATTGGTATCCTATAATATTTTTTGTTGAATAATTACAGAATTTGATAAATTTCTTCTAATGTTTAACAAACTTCTCTTTGTTCAAACAATTTTTATTTGTTCAAGAAGTTCATTTTCGATAACTGAAAAATAAAATAAAACACATAAATAAAATACGATTTTAAAAGTATTTTTGGAAAAGTAATTATTTTAACAAATTAGGTTTGTTTAAATAATTAAAAAGTGGTTAATATATTCTTTCTTTGCACTACACAGTCAGAAATATAATTGTATATGTTCTATCTTATTTCATGTTTTTGTTATCGAAAAAAAAGTCTTAAGCAAATTAAGATTGTTTAAACAAATATAAATTTACTAAACTTTAAAAGAAATTAAATAACCTTATGTAATTATTCAACAAAACTTAGCATAGGATATTAATTATTAATATTTTTCAAAAACATTTGTAAGCTCGTCAAGCAGGCCCCTTTTAATATAGCAACCAGACGCACAAGACCGCGAAAGGGTCACAGCATCTAGGCGTAAGCAAGCGCGCAGTCGCAGAGGCTCCCACCCTTGTAATCCGAAGCGTCAGCGACTTCGCGAATATAAAAAGAGGATGCTGTGTCCAAAATGGTATTAGGGAGCTCGCAGGGCGAGCGAGAGGGATCAAGAGTGTTCTTGAGGCAGGCCAAGGAGTCCAACTCCTAAAGCTGGGTTTCGCTCAACTTTTAGATTCTAGTACGTGGGAAAAGACTAGAAGGCACATCGTTCGAAATCTTAGTACAAATACTAGAATCGCCTAGGCCCTCCGCTTCTCATCGAGTGCATTTTAGAAAGAGGTGAGAGAGAGAGAGAGAGAGAGAGAGAGAGAGAGAGGGAGAGAGAGAGAGAAAGAACATAAAAGAAAATATTTTGTACTGAAAGATTGCCTATGAAAAAGAGAGAGATTGTAAGCTTGTACCAAAATTACTGCGGTCAAGGAAAGTACTTTAAAAAAAACCGAAACGAGTAACTTTGAATTTAGAGTCTGAATCAAAAACTCAGTCCCTAAATTTAAATTTATTTGTAGCGGAGGCGAACAGATTGGAAGGTCCAACCTTCGAAGTCGAGTAAGTAACCTGCTTAATCGACTTCTAAAAAAGTAAGTTTCTTGATTTAAGTAAAAAGTAGACAATAGAATAAATAGGGATGTTAATTTTCCTAGGTTTAGAAATATAGATATACATGTATTTTCATAAATATAAAATAAGACTTGTTCGATTAAATGAGTAGGATGTATTCAGATTTTTATAAAATAAAATTGTAAAACTTCTATACAAAGAAAGAAAAACAAAAAATTCTTTACTTCTCCTCCCGTGTGTAGCCATTTTCATAAAAATATGAAATAGAACATCTTAGACTGGTTGAGATTTCTTAAAGCTCACCGCAAAGCTACTGAATAAAAAAGTAGATTAAAAATTAAGGTTTCACATTAAACAATGCGTTAATTTTTTATTCAAGTTAAAAAAACATTTTTTAGTTAAGAACTTAACTATTTAGTTCCAAATTATTTTTTGTTTAATATTGCATTTCTCTCAAAAATTAAACTGTTTTTTTAACAAATAGAAATTTTGCTTAGTTAAATATTTTTTCTACGGCTTTACAGAGTTGTAGAGTATTTTACAATGTTATTAATAATTTGTGAATTTCTATTACATTTAACAGACAGATTATTCATTTTTATGCTGTTTCTTTGAAAAGTAATATATTTTTTTTGTAATTTTGTCTTTTGGTCGAACATTAATATTTTTGGTGAAAAATAATTGTTCTAGGTTGAAAGTTGATCTTTTCTCGCCTAAAAATTCAAACATTTAGTGAAAAAGCTTAACTAATTTGCTAATATTTTTCAAATTTGTTAAAGATTAAACTATTGTGTTAATAGTTAACTTTTATGGTCGAAAATTTATTTTTTTACCTACACTATTTTCTTTAAAATTAAACCATTTTGTAGAAAGTTTGTCCTGTTTTCGTTACATTTAACAATATTTTATTAAGATGTAAAAAAAATTTCGGCTGACCATTTTTTCAATTATCTCTTTCTTTTTTGTTGTAAAAGATACGAAACTTAAAAAAATATATTTTTCTTACCTACATGTATTTTTATTTCACTACGTGAAAAGTTGACAAATAGTGGAAAATTCTGCAAAAAAAAGCTATACGGACTTATTGTAAAAGAAGATACTTATAATCAATAATAATTTATTAAGACAATTATATTTGAAAAATTTCAGCAAAAACTCAAGCTTTCTAGCCTTATTAAAAGAATATTATTGTAAATAATATTAAATTGTGTAAACAATTCTTTCTTAATAATTAAATTGTATATTATCTTGTCTAAACTAAAAAATTCAAAGAAAGTAGAAAAATGATGAAAAATTGTGAATCTATCTGTATCCTAAGATTAACTTGCTAAAAATAATAATTAAAAGAATAATTTTGTAAATAAAATTTAAGATTTTGCATGAATTTTCGGTTTAAAAAATAGGATCAAAAAATAACTAAATTACTAAAAACACAGTGAATTATTTTTTAACCAAATTTTAACCTAAAATGAAATAGTACTTAAATTTTAAGTGAGAAAGAATAATTTTTAGCAACAACAACAAAAAAACTAATTAAAAAAAAATTGTTACATTTTTAATCAAATTGATTAATTTTTAACTAAATTGATAAATTTTTAACCCAAAATTGAATAGTTACATTTTCAGTTAGAATAGTTAAGGATCAACCAAGGGAATTCATATTTAACAGAATTTTTTTAATTTTTCGTTAAAAAAATCAATTAAAAAAAAAACTTGTTTTCAAGATGACGATTTTCAATTAATAATTAGTTTTATAATTTTTTATTTAAATAATTAATTTTTAAGTAAAAAAATTAGTTCTCTACAAAAGAGTCTAATTTTCAAATTAGTAGCTTATTTCCATGTAGAAATTTTATTTTCAACAACCCGAACTCTAGGGTGATCGGTTTTATAATTTTAATTTATCTTTTTCTAGTTAAAAATTAACTAATTGATTGAAAGTTACATTATTTTCTTAAAAATTTAATAATTGAAAATTTGGTTCGAAAATGTGTCTTTGTAATTCTAAATTTCATTTTTTCATGAGCAAAAATGCAACTGTTTCTTCTGAAAATTAATCTGCTTGGGTATTTTGTTGATGAACTATCCACTATGATATTTCTTGATAATATTATTATGGTAGAAAATTTAACAACTTGGTTAGAATACTTTTCCTTTTCTAAGGAAATATAATAGTTTATATTTCAACAAAAAAAGACTTTAATTAGAAATTGAAAAAAGTTGAACTAATCTAGAAAAAACAATGCATGTTTAATCAAACAGTTGAAGCCTCAACCTAAACACATTAATTTTAATCCTTTTGCATTTTTGCTCAGGACAGATAAAATTTATAATGAAAAGCCGAAATTTTCGAACAAAAAATACAAATTTGCAAAAAAATAGTTTAAATTTTAATAAAAAAAGATTTTTTAATCAAGAAAGAAAAAAAAATTAACCAAACTGTTGATTTTTTAAGTTAAAAAGACCAGTTTTCTTGAAACCAGTTATATTTTTAATAAATATTTAATTTGTAAAAAATATATTTTAATTTTCATACAAAATAAAGAGTAAAAAGAAGAAGGGGAAGCTAAAGAAGAATAAAAAGCAGAAGTAAAAATATAAGAAGGTGTGGAATAATCAGAAAAAGAAAAAGAGAAAGTAAAGTCAGAAGTGAAAGAGAACATAAAGAAGAATAAAATGAACTAAAATGAGAAGTTAAAGAGGAAATAGAAAAATAAGAGAAATGAGAAGAACATGAAGAAGAATAGAAAAGAGAAAAAGAGGGAAAAGATGAACAAACAGATGTAGATAAATAAGAAGAAGTTGAAGAAGAAGCAGAAAAAGGAGCTAAAGAAAAAGAAAAACGAAAAGAAAAACGAAAAAAGAAGATAATTAGAAGAAGAAAGAAAAGCAGAAGTAGAAGAGGAAAAAAAGAAGAATAAGAAGCCGAAAATAAAGAAGAAGGAAAAAGAGAAGAAAAAGGAAAAGAGGCAAAAGCAGAAGCAGGACAATAAGAAGTAGGAAAAGCAGAAGTAGAAGAATAAGAAGAAGGAGATGAAGAAGTTTTAGGAAGAGAAGAAGCGAAAGCAGAAGTAGAAGAGGAAAAAGAGAAAGAATAAGAAGGGGAAGATAAAGAAGGATGAAGAGAATGAGAAGAAAATTAGCAAAAGCAGCCGGATGAGAGAAAAAAGCAGAAGCAAAAGCAAATGTAGAAGAATTATCGGAAGGAGGTGAAGAATTATTGGATGAAGAAAATGCGAAAAAAGAAGTAGAAGCGAAAAAAGAAAAAACAGAAAGAAAAGAAGTAAAAGCAGAAGTGGAAGAGGAAAAAAAGAAACAGGAGGCGAAGATAAAAAGAAGGAGAAAGAGAAGAAAAAGAAAAGGAAGCCAAACAAAAAGGAGAAAAAAAAGAAGGAAAAGCAGACTTAGAAGGATAATAGGAAGGAGACGCAAAAGAATTATTAGAAGAGAAAAAAGAAGAATAAGAAGGACGAGGAGGAGGACGACGAGAAGAAACAGAAAAATAATAAGAAAAACAGTAGGAAAGGAACTAAAAGCATAAGTAAAAGAGAAAATGGTAAGAGAAGAGGAATCAGAAGAGGGAGTTTAAAAAGAATTAGAAAAAGAAGAAGAGGAAAAAGATTCAAAAAAAGATAGAGGAAAATAAGAAGAAGATGAATTCGAAGCAGAAAAAGGAGCTAAAGAAGAAGAACAACCGTAGAAAAAGAAGTAAAATCGGAATTAGAAGAAGAAGGAAAAGAAGAAGTAGAAGAGAAAAAAGAGAAGTAAAAGAAAAAGAAGTAAAAGCTGGAGTGGGACAAGAAGAGGCAGAAGTGAAAGAGGAAAAAATAAAGAAGAAGAAGTAGAAGGAGAAAAAAAATAAAGGGGAAAAAGGAGCAGAAGAAAACAGAAGGAGAAGAAGTAATATCAGAAGTAAAAGTAGAAGAATAAGAAGAAGAAGCAGAACAAGAAGAAGAACAAGGGAAAGCAGAAGCAGAAATTAAAAATGAAGAAGAGGAAATAGAAGAAGCAGAGGTGGAAGAAGATGGATCTAGAGAAATAGAAGGAGTAGGAGCATCAGAGGTAGAAGAAGATGGAGCTAGAGAAGAAAGAGAAAAAGCAAAAGCATGAGGAGAAGAATAGGAAAAAAATGACGAAGAAGCTGAAGAAGAAACAAGAGAAGAAGCAAAAGCAGATGTAGACAAAAGAGAACAAGGTGTCGTACACGCAAAAGAATAATAAGTAAAAGCAGAAGAGAAAGAGAAAAACAAAGAATAAAAAGAATAATGGGAAGAAGAAGAAGACGTATAAGCATAAGTGGAAGAAGGAAAATCAGAACTGGTACAGGAAAATTAAGAATCAGTTAAATAAGTAGCAGAAATAGAAGAAGATAAGAAGAGGAAAAAAAAGGCAAGAAAAGAAATAATAAGAATAAATAATATCAGAAGTAAAAGCAGAAGAATAAGAAGGTAGCGTAGAACAGGAAGAAGAAGAAGAATGGAAAAAGAAGAAAAAAGAAAGAAGAATGAGCAGAAGAATCAGAAGGAGAAGAATAGGAAGAAACTAAAGAAGTAGCAAAAGCAGAAGTATAAAAATAAGAACTATGTATAGTACACGCAAAAGAAAAAGTAAGGCCAGAAAATTTGAAGCAAAAATAGAATAAAAAGAAGAATGAGAAGAACAAGTAGAAGACGTATAAGCATAAGTGGAAGAAGTAAAATTAGAAGTGGAAGAGAAAAATAAATAATGAGGTGAATAAGTAGCAGAAGATAAAGAAGTAGAAGCAGAAATAGATGAAGAAGATAAGAAGAGGAAAAAGAAGGAAAGAAGATAAATAATAATATGAATACGTTATATCAGACGTAAAAGTAGAAGAATAAGAAAATAAAGCAGAAGAGGAAAAAGAAGAAAAGAAAGAAGGAGTAGAAGAAGCAGATGAAGCTAGAGAACAAGCAGAAGAAGAAGCAAAATAAGAAGGAGAAGATTAGAATGAAAGTGAAGAAGAAGCTGAAGAAAAAACAAGACAAGAAGCAAAAGCAGAAGTAGAAGAGAAAAAAGGAGAATATGTACGAGGAAAAGCTGAAGAAGAAGGAGAAGAAAAAGAAGAAAGAAAAAAAGAGAAAGAAGAAAAAGAAAGGAAAAGAAGTAAAAGCAGAAGTGGAAGAGGAAAAAGAAGAAGAAGGAGGCGTGAATGAAAAAACTATGAAGAGAAGAAGAAGGAAAGGAAGCCAAACAAGAAGGAGAGAAAAAGAAAAAACAGAAAAAACAGAAGAAAAAGAACTAAAATGAGAAGTTGAAGAGGAAATAGAAAAATAAAAGGATTGAGAAGAACATAAAGAAGAATGGAAAAGAGAAGAAGAGGGAAAAGATGCAAAAACAGATGTAGGAAAATAAGAAGAAGATGAAGAAGAAGCATAAAAAGGAGCTAAAGAGGAAGAAAACCCGAAGGAGAAGTAAATTCAGAATTAGAAGAAGAAGAAAAATCAGAAGTAGAAGAGGAAAAAGAAGAAGAATAAGAAGACGAAAATGAAGAAGAAGGAGAAAGAGAAGAAAAAGGAAAAGAGGCAAAAGCAGAAACAGGGGAATAAGAAGTAGGAAAAACAGACGTAAAAGAATGATAAGAAGGAGATGATGAAGTGTTAGGGGGAGAAGAAGCAAAAGCAGAAGTAGAAGAAGAAAAAGAGGAAAAATAAGAAGTGGAAGATGAAGAAGGATGAAGAGAGTAAGAAGGAAAAGAAGAAAAAGCAGCAGCATTAGAGAAAAAAGAAGAAGAAAAAGCAGACGTAGAAGAATAATAAGAAGGAGATGAAGAATTATTTAATAAAGAAAAAGCATAAGAAGAAGTAGAAGAGGAAAGAGAAAAATAAGAAGGAGAAGCTGAAGAAGGAGGAGAAGAAGAAGAAGGAAGAAAAAAAAGAAAAAACAGAAGGAAAAGAAAGAACAGCAGAAGTGGAAGAGGAAAAAGAAGAAGGAGGTGAAGGTGAAAAAGAAGGCGGAAGAGAAGAGGAAGAAAGGAAGCAAATCAAGGAGGAGAAAATAAGAGAAAGTAGAAAAAAAGACGAAAAAGAAGGAAAATGAGAAGTGAAAGAGGAAAAAGAAGAAGAATAAAAAAAAAGAAAAATAAGAAGACGAAGATAAAGAAGATGGAGAAAGAGAAGAAAAAGGAAAAGAGGCAAAAACAGATGGAGGAAAATAAGAAGATGAAGTAGAAGAAGAAAAAGGTGATAAATAAGAAGAAAACCCGAAGAAAAATAAGTAAAATCGGAATTAGAAGAAGAAAGAAAAGAAGAAGTAGAAGAGAGAAAAGAAGAATAAGAAGGAGGAGAAGGTGAAGAAGAAGGAGAAGAAGAAAAACAAAGAAAAAAAGAGAATAAAGAAAAAACAGAAGGAAAAGAAGTAATAGCAGATTGGAAGAGGAAAAAGATGAAGAAGGAGGCGAAGATGAAAAAGAAGAAGGAAGAGAAAAAAAGGAACGGAAGCAGAAAGCAGAAGTAGAAGAGAAAAGAGAATAATAAGAATTATAAATCAGAAGTAGAAGAAGAAGAAGGATAAGAAGGGGAAGATGATGAAGGAGGATGATAATAAGAAGGGAAAGAATTAAAAGCAGTAGAATAAGAGAAAAAAGAAGAAGGAAAAGAGACGTCGAAGAATAATAAGAAGGAGACGGAGAAGTATTGAATGAAAAAGAAGCAAAAGCAGAAGTGGAAGAAAAAAATGAACAATAAGATAAAGAAAAGGAAAAATAGAAGGAAAATAAGTAAAATCAGAAGTAGAAGAAGAAGAAGAATAAGAAGAGGAAGATGAAGAAGGAGGAAGAGAATAAGAAGAAAAAGAAGCAAAAGCAGCAGGATGAGAGAAAAAAGAAAAAGGAAAAGCAGACGTAGAAGAATAATAAGAAGGAGGTGAAAAATTATTGGATAAAGAAGAAGGAAAAGGAGAAGTAAAAGAGAAAAAAGAAGAACAAGAATAAGGAGAAGCTGAAGAAGGAGGAGAAGACTAAGAAGAAAGAGAAAAAGAGAAAGAAGAATTGGAAGAGGAAGAAAAAGAATAAGAAGGAGAAGGAGGAGATGCAGAGTAGGAGAAGGAAAAGAATAATAAGAAGTAAAAGAGAAAAAATAGAAATGAAAAGAAGTAAATGCAGAAGGAGAAGAGGAAAAAGAAGAAGTAT
Source organism: Druon quercuslanigerum (assembly GCA_010014905.2). Classification (NCBI taxonomy): domain Eukaryota; kingdom Metazoa; phylum Arthropoda; class Insecta; order Hymenoptera; family Cynipidae; genus Druon; species Druon quercuslanigerum. Next base: position 27,296 of record JAAAKG020051624.1, read on the forward strand.
AAGAAGACGAAGATGAAGAAGAAGGAGAAAGAGAAGGATGAAGAGAAGAAACAGCAGATGCAGGAGAATAAGAAGTAGGAAAAGCAGAAATAGAAGAGAAAAAAGAATAATAACAAAAAGAAAAAGAAAACATTGAAGAAAAAGAATTAGAAGACGAAAAAAAGAAGAATAAGAAGGCGAAGATAAAGAAGAAAGAGGAAGAGAAGCAAAAGGAAAAGAAGCAAAAGCAGAAAGAGGAGAGGAAAAAGAAGAATAATAAGAAGGAGATGAACAAGTATTGGATGAAGAAGAAAAAAAGAAAGAAGAAAAACAGAAGTAGAAGAGGTAGAAGCAGAATTAGAAGAGGTAAAAGAAGAATAACAAGAAGGCGAATATAAAGATGGAGTAGTAGAAGAAGAAAGAAAAGAAGCTATTATTATTTGCTACTTTTTAGTATGAAATATTTTTTTTAATTTAAATTTTAAAAAATTATTTAAAAAATTTGTTTTTAATTTAAATTAAAAAAAATTCTGCAAATTAGTTTATTGTCTTGGAAGACGCGTCGATTAAAAAAATTAAGTTTCAAGCTTGTCGAAAAGTGCTTTAATTTTCTATCAGCAGATTTTATGTACATCCGACATGTACAAAGGCCAAGTTAAATAATGATAAAGAAGAATCAAAAGAATAAATAGATGAGAAAGAAGAAGAATGAGAAGGACGAGGAGGAGGAGGAGGACGAGAAAAAGAGAAAAACAGAAGGAAAATAAGTAAAGCAGAAGTAGAAGAGGAAATAAGAAACGGAGATGAAGAAGAATGAAAAAGAGAAGGAGAGGAAAAAGATGCAAAAATAGATGGAGAAAAATAAGAAGAAGATCAAGAAGAAGCAGAAAAAAAACTTAAGAAGAAGAAAACCCGCAAAGAGGCAAAAGCAGAAGCAGGAGAATAAGAAGCAGGGAAAGCAGAAGTAGAAGAATAAAAAGAAGAAGAAGATGATGAAGAAGTGTTAGAGGGAGCAGAAGCAAAAGCAGAAGTATAAGAGAAAAGAGTGTAATAAGGAAAAGACAAAGAAAAAATAGAAGAAAAATAAGTAAAATCGGAAGTAGAAGAAAAAGAGAAGAATAAGTAGGCGAAGATGAAGAAGAAGGCGGAAGAGAAGAAGAAGGAAAAGAAGCAAAAGCAACAATATGAGCGAAAAAAGAAAAAGAAGAAAAAATAAGAAGACGAAGATTAAGAAGAATGAGAAAGAGAAGAAAAGTTAAAAGATGCAAACACAGAGGGAGGAAAATAAGAAGAATAAAAAATAAGAATAAATTAATGAAAAATAATAAATAAGAAGATCAAAAAAAAGTATGAAATAAAAAGAAAAAGAAGCAAAAGCAGCAGGATGAGAGAAAAAAGAAAAAGGAAAAGCAAACGTAGAAGAAAAATTAGAAGGAGATGAAGAATTATTGGATGAAGAAGAAAAAGAAGTGGAAAAGAATAAAGAAGAATAAGAAGGAGGAGAAGCTGAAAAAGGACGTGAAGGAGAAGAAGGAAGAAAAAAGAGAAAGAAGAAGAAACATAAGTAAAAGCAGATGAGAAGGAGGAAAAAGATGAAGAAGGAGGCGTAGATGAAAAAGAAGGACGAAGAGAAAAAGAAGGAAAGAAAGCAAAACCAGAAGGAGAAAAAATAGAAATAAGAAGAAACAGAAGAAAATGAACTAAAATGAGAAGTTTAAGAGGAAATAGAAAAATAAGAAAAATGAGAAGAACATGAATAATAATGGGAAGGAGAAGAAGAGCTAAAGAAAAGAAAAGCGAAAGAACGAAAAACGAAAGGAAAAACGAAAAAAGAAGAGAATTAGAAGAAGAAGGTGAAGAAGGAGAAAGAGAAGAAAAGGAAAAGAGGCAAAAGCAGAAGCAGGGAAATAAGGAGTAGAAAAAGCAGAAGTAGAAGAATAAGAAGAAGGAGATGAAGAAGCGTTAGGGGAGAAGAATCAAAAGCAGAAGTACAAGAGAAAAATGAATAATAATAAGAAGAAAAAATAGAAGGAAAATAAGTAAAATTAGGAGTTGAAGAAAAAAAAGAAGAATAAGAAGGCGAAAATGAAAAAGAACGAGGAAGAGAAGAAGAAGGAAAAGAAGCAAAAGCAAACGTTGAAGAATAGTAAGAAGGAGGTAGAGAATTATTGTATGAAGAAAAAGAAAAAGAAGAACTAGAAGAGAAAAGAAGGAGGCGAATACGAAAAAGGAGGAGGAAGAGAAGAAGGAAAGGAAGAAAAATCAGAAAAAGAATAAAGAGAAAGAAGAAAAAGAACTAAAATGAGGATTAAATGAGAAAAAAGAAAAATAAGAGGAATGAGACGAGCATGAAGCAATATGGAAAAGAGAAGAAGAAGAAGGAATAGAGGTGAAAGCAGAAGGATTATAATAAAAAAAAGATAAAGAAGAATTAGAACATGAATAAGAGGAAGCAAAAGAAGAAAAAAAAGCAAAACCAGAAAAATAAGAAGGTGTGGAATAAGCAGAAGAAGAAGAAGTGAAGGCACAACTGGAAGAGACAAAAAAGAAGAACAAAAAAAAGAAGAAGCAGAAGTAAAAGAGGAAACTGGATGAAGAAGAAGCAAAAGAATTATTAGAAGAGAAAAAAGAAGAATAAGAAGGACGAGGAGGAGGACGACGAGAAAAAACAGAAAAATAATAAGAAAAACAGTAGGAAAATAAGTAAAAGCAGAAGTAAAAGAGAAAATGGAAAAAGAAGAGGGATAAGAAGACAGATATTAAGATGAATGGAGAAGACAAGAAGAGGGAAAATATGCAAAAACAGGTGAAGGAAAATAAGAAGATGATGAATTAGAAGCAGAAAAAGGAGCTGCAGAAGAAAAACCGAAGAAAAAGAAGTAAAATCGGAATAAGAAGAAGAAGGAGAAGCAGAAATAGAACAGAAAAAGAAGAAGAAGATGATGAAGATGAAGGAGAAGGAGAAAGAGAACAAAAGGGAAAAGAGGCAAAAGCAGCAGGATGAGAAAAGAAGAAAAAGCAGATGTGTAAAAATAATAAGGAGGAGAAGCTAAAGAAGGAGGAGAAAAAGAAGGAAGAAAAAAATAGAAGAAAAAACAGAAGGAAAAGAAGTAAAAGCAGAAGTGAAAGAAGAAAAAAGAAGAAAAGTAGATTGAAAGGAAGAAAAACGGGAAGAAAAATAAGTAAATACAGAAGTAGAAGATGAAAAAGAAAAATAAAGGGAAAGAAGGAGAAGAAGAAAACAGAAGGAGAAGAAGTAATATCAGAAGTAAAAGTAGAAGAATAAGAAGATGAAGCAGAACAAGAAGAAGGATAAGAAGGGAAAGCAGAAGTAGAAATTGAAAAAGCAGAAGGAGGAGTAAAAGAAGCAGATGTAGAAGATAGAGCTAGAGAAGAAGAAGGAGTAGAAGATGCAGAGGTACAAGAAGATGGAGCTAGAGAAGAAGAAGGAGAAGAAGGAAAATCAGAAGGAGAAGATTAGGAAGAAAATGAAGAAGAAGATGAAGAAGAAAAAAGAGAAGAAGCGAAAGCAGAAGTAAAAAAATAAGAACGAGGTGTGTTACACGCAAAAAAAGAAGAAGAATAAAAATAAGAATGAGAAAAAGAAGAAAAAAAAGAAGTATAAGCATAAGTGGAGGAGGTAAAATCAGAAGTGGAAAATAAAGAGTAAGGTGAATAAGTAGCAGAAGATGAGGAAGCAGATGCAGAAATAGAAGAATAAGAAGAGGATAAGAAAAGTAAAAGGAAGGAAATAGAAGAAATAATAAAAATATGAAAAAATTGAATATAATAAAATAATAAAATAGAAAGAAACAAATTTGGTGAGATTTGCGTAAAATCGGAAGAAGTCACCCGGTAGGTGGTGATGTCGTAGGTAGGCGGGTAGGGAGATAGGTGGTGTATCATGTAAGTCGACTTGGCGGTCCATATCACGCTCGCGCCTCGCGGTGAAAGTGAGCGCATTCCTCCATGGCCATGTGACCACGCCCGACCCACACAGACGCAATAATACCGCTTTTGCCTTGCTATGCATGCATCTCTCGAGCGCAATTGCGGCAGCGGCAGTCGGCACTGTCCGACAAACTCAGCTGACGAGGCACTAAAAATCACTCGCTCTACACAGTTTACAGCGCACACTCTTTACCTGCAGTTTACGCAATCTAATGGTCCCCGGACCCGATAGATTTATGGTCCTTCAACTTTGCTCAAACTCTATTTTCTAGGTCCCTTTCTAATGCTCACTGCACCCACACACCCACACCTAACCAAAACTTTTTTTGGCTATTATCCTTTTTTAACTATTTTTTATTGCTGACTTTTTTTACAAATTCAAAATTGGCTGCACTTTTACGAACTTATTTCCACTTTGGAATAAATCTTTTTTCTAGAATATGAGTTCTAAACAAAAAAAGTTATTTGAAAAAATTATTCTTTACAAAATATTTAGAGCTTTCACCAAAGAGATTAAAGTGCAAATATAATGGCAAATTTAAAAAAAAAACAATGGATTTTGTTTTCAACCAAAAATTTTTAGTTTTAACCAAGAAAAATGAAATTTCTACCAAGAAGATAATTTTCTATACATATCTAGTTAAAAAAATTACTTTTCGCCAAGAATTGAATAGATAGCTTTTTAGTTATAAAAATTATTTTTTAACAAAATTTTCAGCATAAAGTTAAATTTTCAACCAAAATATAAAATTTAAACTAAAGATATGAACTTTTAATAAAATGGGATGATTTTAAACAAACTAGATCTGTTTTTACGATTTATTGAATAGTTAATTTTTCAGTTACAAAACTTCATTTTTAACCAAACACCCCTATTTGCAATGAAATAGATAAATTTCGTAATAAAATAGACAAATTTCGTCAAATAGACGAAAAACAAAGTTACGAATAAAAAAAAATGATTAGCTTTTAACGGAAAATATCTATTTCGAAGAAAAAATCATTGTAATTTCTAGCAAGAAGAAAATTTTTTACTAAAAAAGGCAATTTTAAAAAGAAGAGGTAAATTTGCAACCAAGGAGATGAATTTTCAAAATATTAGGTAAACTAGTAACTGAAAAAATTAATTTTTAACCAAGAATAGAAAACTGAACTTTGTAGTTATAAATCTTAATTAAAAAAAAAAACATAATATTTTTATCGAACTAGAACAAAATAAATATCTAACGAAAAAAAGATCACATTCTTAGCCAGAAGATCATTTTTTACAAAAAAAAAGAAAAATAAAAAAACATGAATATTTATTTAAAAGTTACATTTTCAACTAAAAAGATGAATATTCAATTAAATAAGATAAAGTTTTAAACAAGAATTAAATAGTTAACTTTTCAGTTACAAAACTTCATTATTAAAAAAAGATTTTTGTCTTTAACAAAGATGATAAACTTGGAACTAAGCTGATAAATCTTGAATAAAAAAAAAGAATTTTTAACCGGAAAAAGGACATTTTTACTAAAATAATTAATTTTCAAGCCAGAATTTTTATTTTGAATCGAAGAAGATACAGTTTTTAAAAAGGAGATAATTTTTTAGCAAAGACGAATTTTCAATAACGTATATAAATTTTTAACAAAAAATTAAATTTACAAAAAAAAAGACATTTGTACCCAAAAGATAATTTTCTGCAAAAAAAAAAACAAAAAAAAAAACAGGAATTTTCATGAATCCAAATATACAACAAAAAAATTAATTTTTTAATAAAAGTGATTAATCTTCAGCTAGAAAAATAAATTTTTAATTAAATATTTACATTTTTAAAAAAAATTATTTTTTAACAAATTTTTACATACTTAGACAAAGAGATGAACTTTTACATAATATTATGATTCTCCAATTAAATAAATAAATTCTTAACGATGAAATATTAATTTTTTGTTGTTGAAAGAAATATCAAATTTCTACCAAGAAAATAATTTTCTAACACAAATGACAATTTTTAACGAAATACATGGATTTTTAGGATAAAAATAAAATTTGTAATCAAATACAAGTATTTTGATTAAATAAGATAAATTTTTAAAAAACGGATAATTTTTTAAATAATTATACAAATTTTTAACTAAAAAATATCACTTTTCAACAAATAATAAAATAGTTGACTTCTTAGTTACAAAAGTTAATTTAAAAAAAAATAATTACATTGTTAAACAATGAGATAAATTTTGTAAAAAACCATTTTTTTTACGAAATTAATTTTTAACCATAAAAGTTGAGATTTTTACCTAATATATTATTTTAAACCAAAATTTTCTTTTTAAATAAGAAAGTTGGATATTCAACAAAAAGAAATTCAAAATATCGAAATTCATATAAAAATATAATAATTAACCTCTTTGTTGCAAAACTTAAATTTTAGTAACATATTTTAATTTTCAACTAACAAGCTCAAATTTTAAATGAAAGGATGAATAAAAAAAAATGATTTTTCACAGAAAAAAAATTAATTTCTAATAATATGATGATTTTTTAGAAAAGAAAACAAATTTTTGACAAAATATATCAATTTTCAAGTAAAAGGTCAAATTTCAAACCGAAGAGATGAATTTTCAGGTAAAAGCGATAAATTTTTTGCAAAGAATGGTATAGGTAAATTTTCTGTAAAAAAAAATATTTTTTACGAAATATTTATATTTGCAACCCGGCAAATAAACTTTAAAATAAAATTATTAATCTTTCACGAAAAAAATTGATTTTTTTAAATAAAAAATGATTGATTTTTTTAAATAAAAAATGATTTATTTTTTACCATATATATTGAGTTTCAACCACAAAATTGTATTTTTAAACAAAAAAAATTTTATGATGAATAAAGTACACTTGAATTCTACGAACATGCTGAATCAAAAAAATTTGTTAACTTTAATTCAGATGGTTTACTTTTCTGTCAAAATAGTTTAATTTGAAAAAAAAATTTTTAAACAAAAAATATAAATTCTCTAAAACCAATTTAATTCTTAAAAAATAGTTTCGTTTTCGAACAGAAAGAGAAATTTTCAACCAACAACTATTTCTAAACAGTGATAAATTTTTAACTAAAATTACGAAAATTCAACCAAAAAGATTAAACTTTAACAAAGTAGTTTTACTTTGCAGTTTAAAAAAAAATTTTAACTAAAAAAAATAATTTCGGAACTAGTTGAATTTTTAAGTACGAAGGGAAATTTATAAAGGAAATGGTTTATATGCAACAAAATAAAAAATGGTAACATTCTCGAGTCAAAAAAATTAATTCAAAATTTAAAAAAGTCAATTTTCAGTATCAAAGCAGAGGTCAATTTTCAACTAAAATTTAAAATTTCAACCAAAAGAGACAAATTTGTAGAACGAAAAGAAGGCTTCATCGAAATATTTGAATTTTCAACAGAAAAGATTAAATGTCTACCACAAAAGATAAATTTTTTTTTAATTGAAATTTTATCCAAATGGTTTAACTTTAAAGTAAAAAGGATTAGTTTCGAGAAAAAAAAATAGTTAAATTTTTACCTAAAAAATGAATTTTAACTCAAAATGATGAATTCTTAATTCACAATGTAATACTTCATGCTGGAATGTAAAAACATTTGACTTTTAAATAACAAATAGTTAAATTCAACTAAAAAAACATGTATTTTGGACAAAATATTTTTATTTTTAACCAGATGGTTTAAATTGTCACCAAGTATAAATATTTGAATTTGAAAAATAAAAAAACGAATTTTTATTTAAAAAGATAGTAGTTAATATTTCATGCTTGTTTGACCTCTAATACAGAATTTGTTTTTCGAAATCAATAGGTTATTATGTTTTTAGTAAAATTTGTTGTGCATAATTTAATTTTAATTTAACTCATATAAACAAAATGGTAAAGAATCTTTCTAGAAGCAAAATGAACCATTGATCATTAATATTTCATAAGAATTGCATCTGTTACCTAAAATTCAAGCTGAATCGTGAAAAATTGCAGCAATTAACATTGAGCTCATTTTTTTGAATTTTGTAAATCATTTTTAAAATTGCTCAAGTTTGAACTAGATTGTATATATTGAACTTTTTTTAAAATCGAATCACGTAAATTAGAATCAATTTTAAAAGTTCATTAAAGTTCAAGATAATAAATTAACGTCAATGCAATTCAATTAAATAGCTTTGACTTTTGTGGCTCCGGTATTTTAGAGTTTGATGCACTTATACAAAAAGATTCTTTCATTAAAAAAAAATTTTTGAATCAAGAACCCCAGTCTACTCTACCGTGAAAGACAAAACAGATAATAACACAGTGGACTTTTTGCTAAATTGTAAATAGATTGTAGAGATATCCACGAAGCATAAAACTACTTTTCATAAACAGTGCACAGGTATGACGCAAGAGATTAATCACATCTATAGATTCTGAAAAAACCGGTATCTTTCAGTGACTTCGCCACTCTCGAGCCGCTACCGATCTGTCATCTTCGTTACGCATGACTCATGGACTCATGGTCCAATGCACCCGACACTAAATCCGCTAGTCGCCGAACCCACTCGCTGGATTACTTTTATAATAAGCGCGATACTGGCTCCTGCAGGTGCAATCACATTAGTCAATTTATCGAATAAAAATGGACGGATCTCAGCTCCATCGAAAGGAACTGCTTTACATAATATCAAGCCGGACGTGTGCTCAGAGTTCACGCTTACGCAAATCATACGTTAGTAGCTAGCTGCTTAGCGACTCAACAGCTTCTGGGTCGCGAGCAACGACGCTGATTTGAAAGAATTTTAATCGATTTTAATCACATCTGTTACTACCATCCTCCTCCAAGTCTACACCATCTTCTGCACCTCTGCAGCACCTTTGTTTTTATATTTTTTTCTTTAGTAATTTACCCATCCTACCTTCTTTACAAACTACCTCTACTTCTCTTCCACTTCAAATTTTAAGTCATCTCCTATTCCCCTCTGCTTCATATACTCCCTCCACTTCATTTAAATCTCTCACTTAACTAATGTCTACTTCTCCTGCTTATATAGATCCGTCTTCACTTACCCTCCTCTTCTTATACTGTCTGTATGCATTCTACTCCTACTCGACTGGATTCCTTCCTCTCGTACTCCCTCCTCTACAACATCCTGAACTTTATCTCTCTCTCTCCCTCTCTCTCATAGCAGTTATTTTCGTACACTCCTCCCACTTCCCTCACTTTCCATCCCGTCGTCGCTTCCACTCCACCTACTTGTTGTTTAATCTTCATCTCTTATGTCCCTTTCTACTTCCCTAGACTCCTATCTTCCCTCAGTTTTGCAATATCTACTTGAGTTCAACTAACCTAGATCTCTCTGTAATTATCCTTCCCATACTTACTGCTCCTCCACCTTTTTACACTTCCCTCTACGCTAATATACTTAACCCATAAATTTATCTCCCGTTACTTTCAACATATCTATTTTGCTTCCAATCACCTACATCTCTCTGTACTTATTCTCCTCGAAATTACTGCTGCTTCACCTTCTACTAGTCCCCCCTACCCTTATAAATCTCCTTTTCTTCGCTCATTCGTTCATTCCCTCGTTTTTGCCTTCCCTAAATCCCGATCATCCTACTACTGTAGCCTGTCGCTTATTTTCTTGTCTATACTATTTTGCCCTATCTCATCGGCTTATGTTTTATCATCTCTTCTTCTCAATTATTCGTAGCTATCTTCCCCTCCCCCTCTGTAATCTCTTTCTGCGTGTTACTGGAACTTCTACCTCAACCGTCATTTAGTCTTTTGCACCTCCCCCCTACCTCTTATGTTAATTCTCCCTTACCTCAATGCCCCTCACCTTCTCTGCTTCATATTATACTTCCCCTATTTGATTTCCCCTTTTGATCCAAATAATCTGCTCTTACTTTCCCTATCCCAAACGTATTTCATCTATACACACACTCCCCCCAATTTCCTTTTTTATAATCTATATCTACTCTACCCTGATTCAATATACCTTTACTTGCTCTCCGCCTCCCACATCTCCTCCCACATCTACCACATATCTCACTCTGTTCACCTTTTTATATTCTTTCTCATCTTACTTTTTCGACTCGCCCTCTTCTGATCAACTTTCCTCCACATAATTCCTACTCTCTTCTCTTCTACTCCGCTATTTCTAAAATGTATACGTCGATTTCACTCACATAGATCCCTCTCTGCTGACAATATCCTTACTCACTTTTTCTTCATCTTCTCTTCCTTCCTTATCTCATCTATATCCCCTACGATCTATTCTTTTCCACAATAACCTCTATTCTTAGTATCCCCTGCGTTTCCAGCTCTACGAAACTTACGCCCCCTCGAGTTCCGTTCTGTATCGTTCAGCTCCCTCCCCCTCACTTTTTGAATGTTTACTAAGTTTACTTGTCTCTATACCTTTCTAATTATCCACCGCCTCACTCAACTCACCTAACCCTCTACCCATTCGCCAAATTCTTAATTCTCCTACTACCAATCTCTTCCTCGCTCCTGTTCATCTACCACCTCTTCTACTATTAACATATACCTTTCGCTTTCTTCCCCTCCTAAAATTTAAACTAATTTCCCTTCCCTCCCCTACCTCCTTCTGTACACAAGATCCTACTATAATCAATACTTTTATTCCTATTTAACCTTTATTTTTTCTGTCACCACTTATTTCCTTAACATCTACTTGCCATTAACTCATCAAGATTTCTCTTTACTTTTCAATACAATACTTACTCCTTCATCTCTAAATAGTAATTTCTTCTTTGCCCTGCCGCCCTCTGCATTGTGACTCCTACTCTCGCACTTCATGCCCTATCCCTTTCAAATTTCCTTATCTACGCTGCAACCTCAATACTTCTCACTCTTGCGTCCCTTCACCTTTTCTACTTCCTATTTCACACTTTCGCTTCCCATTAAAAAACTACAAAAGTTGGACAAGCACCCAAAAGAAACTATTAGAGGGTCTGTCTAGAGCTACAAAACTATCTGTCCTAATTTAGCATACCTGTTCTTGTCCACGTCTTCCACTCTCTGTACCTTCTTTTATTTCCTGCCCTTTAATTTCTCAACAGTCCCTCTCCCAATCATCCTTACCCCACATATTTCCTACTCTCTCTGTCCTCTTCCTTTTTCTCATTTTCTATATTTCATAGAATTGATTATCTTCGTCCCACCTTCTCGCCCATTTCACCTTCATTATCGGCGCTCTCTCCTACCTCTTCTTCTGTCACATTTCTTACTTTTCCGACGCTTCTAGTCTACCTACTTATCCATTTCCCCTCAATGCATACGTCTCTTTCTACTTCCCTATGATTATACCTTCCCTTACTTCCACAATGTTGACTACGTTTCTATTCACCTACATCTCTCTGTACTTTTCTTACCCCCACTTAATAATTCTACACCTTCTGCCCTCTCCCTTATATACTTCCTCTCCTTCGCTTATCTTCTCCTTCCGTAAACCTTTAAAACTTATCACTGCAGCGTGCCATTTCTTTCCTTGTCTATCTTATTCTTTCCCATTTATTTAGATTATATTTTATCATCACCTTTCCTTAATTCTTTTTAACTCGCTTTTCTTCTCCATTTCCAATCCTCTTCTACTCATTATTTCTACTAATTTCTCTCCAATCATCTATTCTTTTTGTTGTACCCCCCACGTTTCTTGCATGTAAATTTTCAGTAGCGCTAATTTTTCACATTCTGTACCACTTATTCTACTCTTCCTATTGTATCTCCTTGAATCTTTATATACATTCACTTCCCTATACTTATACCTCCCCTAACTTCCGCAATATTGACTACGCTTCTATTCACCTACATCTCTCTGTACTTTTTCTCTTCCTACTTAATAATCATGCACCTTCTGCCCCTTCCCTTATATACACCCTCTCCTTCGCTCCTTTTCTCCTTCTCTAAGCCCTTATCTACCTATCATTGCGACGCATCACTTCTTTCCTTATCTATCTTATTCTTTCCCTCTTTGGTTTGATAATTTCCCTTCTCTTTTCTGCCATATCCTTCAATCAACATTCTTCTTAATGCTCCCTACGCTCTACCCCTACGATATTTTTGCCTCCTCACATTCGCTTCTATACCGTTGAACCCTCTCCCTTCCTACTTACCAAATGAATAATTCTTCTGCATTTATTTATATCCTTTTCTAATTATTCTTCCTTCGACTCCCCACACCTAACCCTCTACCCATTCTCCTAATTCTACCTTCTCCTACTACCTTTCTCACTCCTGCTCATCTAACAAATCTTTAACAAGAAACACTGACCCTTCTTTCCCTCACCCTCCTACCAGTGTAAGTACCTTCTCGTCCCCCTCTTACCTCCTCTTGAATACACCCTCCTTATATAATCCATACTTTCCTTTCTATACTCCCCATAATTTTTTTTACTCCCGCACATTTCTCCAGTGTCTACTAGTCTTCAACTCACCTAGATTCCTCTCTGCTTTTCAATTCTTCACTTACTCCTTCATCCCTCTTTGACTACTTACCTTTCACACCTAAATCACACCTTCTACGGCCCCTTCCTCTCCTACACCTACACGCAATTCCCTATCCCTCTTAAATTTCCTCCTCTACCATGTACCTACAATACTCCCCAATCCAGCTTCCCTTCAACTCCCATACTTCCTCTTTTGCACTTTTCCTCCCCAGTAAAAATGTACGAAAGTCGCAAGACCACCCAAAACAAAATTATAAGGGCCTCTCTTAGGAGCTACTAAGCCCTAAAAAAGAAATTTTGGCAAAAATTCGCATAACCCAATTTTTCACGGATAGAGGTTTTTTGTAACTAAAAAAACAGGCTTATGTGGTTGAATTTCAAAAATTAATTTTTGGTTTTTATGTTATTGCTTTTTGGTAAAGACAAATTTTAAGCGACATGATAATGTCTACAAAGAATTTCAAGGCGCGTTTTACGAACAGCCTAGTATAGATGATTTTGTGCTTTTCTTATAATCAGAACATGTTTGCAATGTGAAAGTTCTCGTATTTTGTTTAATCGACACACAAGCCCCAGCAGAGGTTAATTTGATAATGCTAAGGTCAGTCTTACATACATCAATGAGAAAGCTGAATGGATAAACGTAAAGAAACGAGTAGTAAAATAAATATAATATGAATGTCTACATTGTGTAGTGTACGTCTGATAAACGCCATTTCAATATCATAAATTGATTCAATCTCTCAAATAAAATACGTTCGTTTCTCATTTTATAATGTAACATTTCATGTTGCGAGTCTTTCATTAAAACCAGAAGAGGAATCCACTCAAGAATTAAGTAGAAAAATCCGCCAAAGTCAGACACCCACTGGCTTATTTCGCTTGTGCATTACAATTTTTTCACAAAAATTGTAATTTTTGTCTGCTTCTTGTAGCTTTTTGATGAATTTTTTACATATTTTTTAGCTTTTTTAAATCTTAAGTTTTCGAGAAGTATAAGAGAATAAAAGTGAAAATTAACTTAGTATTACTTTTACAAGTTAATTCAAGTAAATTGGAAATATTTCCAAAAAATCAAGAATATTAGAAATGAAATACCTTTAAATTCCATTGAATTCATTAAAATTTAAATTCATTTAGTTGCATTTTGGCAAGTATATTCATGAAAAATAAACTCAAGTGTTATAATATTATTAGAGATATTCGAAGTAGAAAAACCCATTATAGACAGACGCACAGTAAGAAGAAATCAGAATTTTTCGGTTCATAAAGTTTTAAGAGGTCAGATTTTTTACCCGACTAAATTTTTTTTTAGATTAAAGAAGAATTGATTTTAAAGTAGAATATCGAGGTTGATTTAATTACAAAAGTTTCTAAAATTTGTATGGTTAGTTGAGAAATGGCCAAAAAGTATAATTTTTTATATTTTCACTATTGTCACTGTTTTGCTCGTCTTGTTAAAATTTTGTAAAAAACACAATAAATTAATTGATTTACTTTCGTTAAATATATATGCGATCCAATTATTGATAACATTTACCATATTATTTAAATTGTTATAAACAAATTAATGGATAAACCTAGCAACTGATACAGTTTCGATGTTTAAATGCATGATTTATAATTACAAATTTCATTGTGGAATTACTTAAAATTATTAACTATTAATGCTCGTAGACTAAATAAGAAAATTTTTTAATTCTTTTAATAATTTTTTAAAATATATTTATTTGTTTCACGTTTTTCAAAATAGAAAATTGTTCACCAACGTGAATTCACTTCTTTTCATATTGACAATAATATTATTCGTAAACGGGTTAATCCTATTCGTTAAAAAATAGCCAATATCTTGATTTATTTATAAAAATTGTTTACTTGTTCAATAATAACTATTTCTTTTTAAAGCATTAAAGTAAACATTTATCGGAAAGATAATTGATTTTGAGATTATATTTGAAGACAGCGGTTGAATTCGTGAACAAAAGTAAGCTTTTTCGTTGAAAAATTGACAAACTCTGAATTCGGTTACAAAAATTGTTTAAATAATTATTAATTTTTGTTAATTTAAAAATTATTATAGCAAAATGTCATCGAAAAGATATTATTAATTGATTGTGTAAAAAAGCGTGTTCTTTGCAAATAGCCAGAAAATGAATTTGTTCATGATATTTAAAAAAAATAATAATTAATTTTTGTAAAATTTGTGGAGTTCTTAACTAAATAATCAGCTAAATTTAGCCACAAGCTTTAATTTAAAAAATGTTAATTTTTAACCTAAATTACAATAGTTGAACAATGTAGATAAAAAATAATAATGTATTTCAATTTTTAAGCAGATATAAATTTCCAACTAAACAAGGAGTTTTCACTCATATTTATTTATTTAAATACATTATTTTTACACAAAATTTCGTTGGTAATAAAAAATAATAAATTTCGGAAATATATTTTAATTTCTGACAATAAATGTATTTTTAACTAAAGTGATAAATCTTTATGAAAAAATGAGTCTGTACCAAATTATTTCAACATTTCACTAAGTAGTTAAATTTTTTATTTAAATACATTATTTTGAAACAAAATTTCTTTGGTAATAAAAAATAATTTTCAGAAATATATTTTAATTTTTGACAAGAAATGTATTTTTAAATAAAATGATAAATCTTCAATGAAAAAATTATTTTGAACCCAATTATTTCAACATTTCACGAAGTAGTTACATTTTTCATTTAAACAGATAATTTTTATACAAAATTTAGTTGGTAAAAAAATAATAATTTTCAGAAATATATTTTAATTTTTGCCAAGAAATGTATTTTTAAATATAATGATAAATCTTCAATGAAAAAATTAGTTTGTACCAAATTATTTCAACATTTCAATATGCAGTTAATTTTTTTATTTAAATACATTATTTTTAAACAAAATTTAGTTGGGAATAAAACATAATAATTTTTGGAAATATATTTTGATTTTTGAACAGAAATGTATTTTTAAATAAAATGATAAATCTTCAATGAAAAAATGAGTTTGTA
>JAAAKG020051625.1:0-18345 GCA_010014905.2 Druon quercuslanigerum
TAATTATATATATATACTCATACTCATATGCATACACATTTTTTTTTTTATTTTAGTCTTTAGAATGAAATAACAATGTGTGATAATTTTTGATTTCAGGAGAGAAGCCATACCAGTGCCAATGGCCCGAATGTGAATGGAGATTTGCGCGAAGCGATGAATTGACGCGACATTATCGGAAACACACAGGCGCAAAACCGTTCAAATGCGCAGTGTGTGAGCGATCATTTGCGCGAAGCGATCATCTCGCACTTCACATGAAACGACATTTACCCAAGCAACACGCGAAGTGAGATTCTGCGTGGACCAATCCTGGGTACCTTAAAAATTCGTCGGATCTGCGAATCGAAAATAGATGTATAATATATTTACATGTACATTTATATGTATATGTATATTGTACAATGGCACCGTTTCGTATGTACGATTGTGTACGCATGTCGCCATGTTGTACTTGTACCGACGAGGCGATCTCAAGGAGATCGGTCGGTTCGCGTTGGTGTCAATCGTTGAGTGCTGTCCATTGTTCTTGTCCCTAGGATAAAGTATGATTCGCATAAAACTTTGTCAGTGTATGCGTGATGTATTGCAATTACAAAATTCACTCCTTGCTATTGGCTGAATTACATTAGCACTTCCAACTATACACCAGCAGTTCTCCACTCTGCTTTATCTTACGAGTACAATGCGAAATAGTCTTAAGGCCCCTGGAAAGAATTGGTAACTCGGATTTCATAAACTGAGGCCAAATGGAGACGCCATTTTT
Organism: Druon quercuslanigerum; assembly: GCA_010014905.2. NCBI lineage: Eukaryota > Metazoa > Arthropoda > Insecta > Hymenoptera > Cynipidae > Druon > Druon quercuslanigerum. Next base: position 767 of record JAAAKG020051625.1, read on the forward strand.
TTCTAGTTTTTTGTATTGATCATATAAAGAGTAGATAGACTCTGCGTGAAGGCCTTTTTTGGAAGAAAATTCTATTTTTCATGTAAATATTTAAATTAAAAATATGCGCTCTATTAGACGCAGCACACTATCGCAATGGTGGAGTATCTAAAAAGAGAGCAGATAAAATAGTTATCTACTTTGTTTTTTTCCTGACTGCTCGGTTCTGATTTTGGGCGAACCGAAAGTTAAACAGAAAAACGACCATCACAGATTGTTAGAAGATCTTTTTTCATAAAAATATAATTTAAAAAATACTTTAAGTATAGAACTATAAAATAAATTCTATTCTCATTCTCCGGTGTCTCATTTTTGTTAAAACTCAAAACGACAACGAATCAATGTACTTTTAATCAAATACTTTTTTTTTACTTTTTCTGCGTGACGAACGCACAAAAGTGAGTCACCTAAGCAAAAACCGATGTAGATAACTATTGCATCTACTTCCTCTTTAGATAAATAGTATTTACCGATGATTTCCATGGTCCTTGAAGGGGAACCTATACTCTTCAGATTTTTTTTATTAATACTATTTCCAGTAATAGGTAATTACCAAACTTGTTATATGCTAAAGTAACAAGGCACGCTTTTTAACCATTCGCGAGAAAAACGACTTTTAAAAAAACCCACGTTCGTTACATGAACCGCTTTGCGAAAGTCTTTAAACGCTCGGGTTTGTAATCGCATAGTCTCGGTTCGAATCCCGCTGCTAGAATTTTTTTACATTTATTTTTTCATTCGAATTTTTGTTATTGCATTTAACTATTGAATGTATTTATTTATATTTATTGAAACTATATAACCAAGTAAAATTATTCATGTTTAAAGTCACGTGATACTAACCTTCACATAAAGGTTATCAACAATATTTTCGATTTTCTATTGTTCACACTAAATGAGATCTCGAGTTTCAAGAACAGTATCTTTTTACAGAAAATTCTTATTTTTCTTCACTCAAACGAATATTTATATTTTAGGTAATATTTTCAGTGAAGATAAAAATAAAAACATATGAAAATGGTAATAATCCGAATAAAATACTACAACATAAATAATAATATTTTTAAATAAGAGTAAGTGATGTTTTTTACACAAAAACTACATAAGGAATTTCATGTAAAAAATTTTGTTTGAAAGATGAATATTTCACATAGCTTGCTTTAAATAGATTTAATAGTCAATTGCAAAACAAAAAAATTTGAATAAAAAAAATTTGAAAAAAATACCGCCAGCAGATAGTATGAAATTAAACAAAATTTCGAAATTTGTGGTTTCCCCTTATTAAATTGCTATCAAGTTCATTCAAACTTTGAGTTTTAGTGTATAATAAAACAGGATGGCCGTTAGAGTGGATGTAAAAAAATTCCGGTTTTCCAGGCTCACCAACCATTTTTCACGGTGATTAAAATATCAAAATTTTGAAAATATCAAATCAAATCTGATTTGCTTTCAACACTATTCAGTTAATTAATTTTCAAAGAAAATAAAAATATTTCAACAAATTTTAAAAACGATTTCCTGAAATTCCGAAAAAGGATGTGGAAGATTTTTAAGCAAACTTTTTTCAGAGATATTTAGAAGTTTTAAAAATATTCAAAAATTATAAAATTAAATATTAACCTTGAACAAAATAAAACAAAATTCAAACAAAATATAGATTTTAGTCAAAAAAATTAGAAGCTTTTGAAGAATTTTAAAAGGTTTCAAGAAAATGCAAATTTTTTTAAGACTCCTACGAAAAATCAAATGATTTTTCATGTTGCAAAATTTATTTTTAAAGCAAAATTTTTATAAACTCCGAAACATATCCAAAGGTTTTTAAATATCTCGGCAAAAATGAGATTTTTTGTTGGAAATTCATCTTTTTTAATTGAAAATTCAACTCCGCAGTTAAAAGTTGCACTACTTTGTTAATAATTCAGTTTTATCAAAGATTTATAATTTTTTTGGAAAAATCAACTATTGTATTGAAAATGTAACTGTTTGGTTTGAAACTAACTTTTTTGTCGAAAATTCATATTTTCGAGTTAAAGAATTGAATTTTTTTGTAAGAAATTCGTTGAAAATTTTTTATATTGAAATATTTAATTTATAATTGATCATTTTCAAGAAACAAATAATAATAAATATTTAAAACATGTCCTTTTTGAATTAAAACAAGATTTGGAATTGAATAAAATCATTCAATGAAGAATAAATTAATTTGAAATTGCTTAAAAATTGAAAACAGTTAAAAAATGTTTGAAACGTATTGTAAAATAAATTATTATTATTTAATATTTGCATTTTTAAATTCTTTAAATGAAAAATATGCGTTCAAAAATCAAGACCTAAAATCAACAAAAAAATGCAATCAAAAGATTTTAGAACTACGCATTGTAAATTAAATGATTTAATCATTGAAAAAATTAGCAAGTGAACTTATCATACACAAAAAGAGTTGAAATCGAATTTATTCAAAAATGCATTTACATCACTTGATATGAAATTTATGATATTTTTTTTCAATTCACAGTCTTTTCAAAATTTTTTCCCAATCTCAAAAAATTTCCGCTTTCCCGTTCGAGCGGCCATTCTCTAAAAAAAGTGCCTACACAAATTAATTAGTTACTGAAGGTAATTGAAATTACATTCATACTTTGCTATTTATTTATTGAATTTATGCGAATGATACTCAATCTTTTTTTTTTATCATTTCCCATAATCAAATGAGTATAGGAAAATCAATGGCCTCTGAAAATAGCGAATTTGACGAATACGCATTTACGTCCATGGTGGCTGGTCCACCAATAAAACACAAATATATGTAAATGTATACAATACATAGATACGCAAAGACATACATTCTTGCATATATTATATACACACAGGGTGAACTTTTTAAGATGCACTAACAAAACTGCTATACGTGAGATCATAAAAAAATTTTAATTAAGGAAAAAAAATTAAAAACAATATTCCTAATCTGTCCTTAAGCTGTGATATTAGAAGCGGAAGCTGAAAAAATGTTTTCAATTTGAGAAAAATCCTAATCTTCTCTCTATATTTATTATTTCTTCAGTGCAATATACGTAAATTTTAATTATAATGACACTTAACTTATAAGTTTAAAAAATTCATTTAGCGAAATTTCCTCAATCTTTTATCTATTAATAATTGTAAGTAAAGTCTATCATTATAATTTATCTAGCCAGAGTAGAGATTATTTCTTGAAGAATTAAAACGAAAAATAAATTTTAAGAATTTCCACATTCTACTTATATTAAACTTACGGTTAAAAAAGAATTATTCTAAGTTTAATTTTAAAAACATCCATGTCTTAACTCAGAGCAAACCGTCCATACCATCAAATAAAAAAATTTCACTTATAGCAGGAAAAATTAGGTATCGAAAGTTGCCCTGTGTATATCCTTACTGTGGATGGAGCCAAGAGCACTAATACATATAGATTTTGTTATATCGCTTCACGAATTTGCAAGTGTTCTAAGATAGACAATTTTCCTACGAGCCGACATAAATTCTTAAGTAAGCACAAGATCATAGCAATAATTTCGCTAATGGAGCAACCCTATTGAAAATTTCGGCGTGAGGTGGGACTGCGCATGACGTTGCTGCAGAAACCAAGTGAAGTGGGACTGCATCAGAAAGCAAGTGAAGTGAGACTGCATAGGACACTTTGTCAAGAACGAAATCGTTTGCGATCCCAATTTCCGACAAATATACTTGGCGCAGTTGGAATTTTCAAAAGGGAAAGGAAAAGAAAAAAAATTGCAGTATTACAAGTATCTGTATTTCATGGTTATACAATAAAAACTCTATAGAATATAAGAGATTTGAACTGCGCTCGCATATTAGCACTTGTAACTTATCTACGAGAGTAAAGGTTTTGCTGTAAAATGATTTTTTGTTGGGAAATAGTACAAGTACAACCACTGCCCTTAAAGAGCGATTCATAGTCGAGAGCGAACACTTGTATTCTCGAGTAGCGGTATGCGATTATTATACTGGTAATAAAAGAGCGGTTTATAGCGCGCGGAGAACATCGTTTTTCAAATTAGTTACCCGCGCACCGTTTCCAAAGACTACGTATGTTGCCGAATGTCCTCGACGCCCGATATGGATAAACGGCACATCGATGTAATATTTACACTTTCACCGGTATAAACTGTCGTAAATTTCATGATCGCGTCAGTATTTTAGTTGAAATTGTCCAATTTGGGGTTAAAAAAAATTAGTCACTCAAACTGAAACTGGAAGCGCAACTGATTTTTCTCTATTAGTTGCAAAAATAGTAATAGTCTTCTTTATAAAAGAAAAATAATATTCTTTCCAATATTTTTTTTTGGCTGACTTACTATGCTTTTTAACAGCCACGTCACAGGAAGAACATCTGCTCTGTTCTGCTTTTTGGCGGACCTACGGACAGGGTTGCGTACGTCATTTACCTTAGATAACTTGCGTAGTTTTTTACAAGTAAATTACGTAAGTAATTTACGTGCCTATTTATTTACACGTAATTTACGTTTTCAATATGGCGACTGTCCGTTCCCTTTTGACTTGCAGAGGTTTCTTAAGTTAAAAGAAATACGATGTCAGAAAATTAAAAAAATTAAATGCAATCGTTTATAGTAACAAAGGATCAATAATATATACATACCTATGAGTTAGAAGACGGTTTTAGCTAGTATTTTTTAAAATACTTTTACAAATTGAACATTTTGAAACTGCTTGATTTTCAAATACTGCTCAAATTTCAGTTCTTTCCAAGGGATTTTTTGTCCCTTTGCAGTTCCAACTTTTGATTTACTCATTTCTTAAATTTGATAAAAAAAAAACAATTCATTTAATCTGCATTCCGGAAAAAGTGAGATTATATTATATTCTTTTTCCCCGCCCTCCTTTCCAGTCCGCCATTTTGTTACATTAATTACATTTTTTACGTATAATACGTAAACGGATTTGGGTCCTGAAATAGTTGTTCGTTTTGTCGTTAGGTTCGCCAAAAATCAGAACCAGATCTTCTTTCATTTTTTTCCTGGCATAGACTAAATTACAATCAGAATTGGGCAATTTTATCTGGAATACTTTTATGAAACTCGCAAGAGATGTAATTTGTGTATTTTGTAAAACTGAGTTTTAAATTACTGTCTAAATAAAATTGTCAGTGAATAGTTTTGTATTTAAGCGGCAATGAAACTTAACTGAGAGTAAGTTTATATTTTACGATTTAGCTTTGATGTGAATGACTGATGGTCAGGTATGGATTGAAAATATTGAAGATTTTCGATTTTCCATCAAGACTTCTGAAACAATAGAAAGACTAGTTAAATTTGTTAATCTTTGTGTTTTACTTATTCAATAAATAAGATTTTTTTCATTTATGTTAATCCACATCTGATCTTTCGAATTCTTAATTAGTTAAGGGGCTACAATACTCTTGCGTTTCTTTTTATGGATCGACATTATTAGGAAAAGTCAGGGATGCCAAAATGTCAATGAGATCTCAATGTAAAAAATGGCGTCAACTTTATGTATCCCTTTAAAAAAAAGAAAAAATCGCAAATGGAGAAATAGGGTTGTTTCACAATTTTAGATAAAATAACTTTTAAATAGTTCGTTTTAATCCAAATTCAGAGTAATTTAAAAAAAATCTGTTTCGTCGTCTTGTTTAAGAGAAAAATATTGTCAACAAATATTTATTCTTCTAATCTCGATTTAGAAAAAAAAGATTTTATAAAAAGCCCATTAATGCTAACTTCTTCTAGGAAGAGCACTTCTTCAGTAAATTCTTTTTATAGATACATCTAAATTTTTGCATGTTCTAGTTCATAAATTCACAATTTTTGAAAAAGTGAGGTTATGTCACAATGTTGACGTGTACTGACGAAGTCTGGATTACTTTCAATATACTATATTATCATGAAGATATTTTTTTGAGATTCCCGCTAATAACTTTCATAAAAATCTCGCTTAACAACAATATATTTCTTAAATACCACTGTTGCAACGACATGAAAAAAAAAAACGATTAAAAGCGCAAGCAGAAAATTGATTTGAGAGTCACTGACATCCAAGCTGCGGTTGGTGGAAAATTCGATCCCTTGACGTCACGTGGGCCCGCCAATCAAAATTGCTAGAAAAAATTCAAATTTCAACATTGAGTTAAAAACAGCAAAGAAAATGCAAAAAATATTCTATTGTCGTAGGGGGACTTCCAGTAATTAGATAAAGATGATTTTTGAAATTTTAGACAGTTGAAAATTAATCTGTTTTGATTGAGAATTCATCTATTTTGTTGGAAATTCTTATTTTTTGGATGAATCCAATTCTGCTTTATTTAAAATAAAAATATATTTTTTTATTGACACAAATATCAATAAACAAATATTACTACATGTTGAAAACATGTCGTTTTTTAAAATTTTTAAATTTCAAAAACAATATTTGAATATTTGTTAATTCATATTAGTTTATATATATTTACGTTAAATCAATACTGTATATTTAAATTATTCAAATAGGAAATGAACGCTCAAAAATCAAGACCTTAATAAAAAAATTTTATTTAAAAGATTTTAGCAATAGGCCTTGTAAATTAAATTATATAATAATTTGATATTTTCCTATAATTAACTATTTTCCCGGTCTCAAAAAATTCCCAATTTCCCGGTTCAGCGGCCATCCTCTAAAAAAAATTTTACACAAATTAATTATTTACAGAATGTAATTGAAATTATATTTATATTTTGCTATTTATTGATTGAAATTTTTCCCTATTCGAAGGATTTGTAAGATTTTTATGGTCCCTACCCCTCCCCCATTTACATCATATTTGATCATTTTTAATTATTATATCAAAAAATATATCAATTTTTTCACCGTAGATAAGATTTCTAGGGATATCTAAAGATTTGAAAAATTTCCAGTAATTTGAAAGTATTTTAAGAGATTTCAAGTGATTTGAAGGTATTTCAAACAATTCGAAAATTTTTGCGAACTATTCTAAAGTATCAAGAGAGATTTTAGGGATTTCAAATAATTTTAAAAGGCTTCAGCAGTTTGAAAAAATACCTACTAAGATTTCCGACTTTTTGAAGGATTTCAAGAGATTTTATGAGATTCCGAAATTTTTCAAAATTAGTCACGGGATTTCAAAAGGTGTTAAGAGAGTTGAAAATCCGAAATATATTCACAGATTTTAGAGGATTTCAAAATATTTCCAAAGATACTAATACTAATTTAAATCAGTGACTGAGAGAATATTCCGAATATTATAAATAGTTTTTAAGGACTTTAAGGGATTAATAGAGATTTAAAAAATTTTCCACAGATTTTAAAGTATTATAACGGAATTTTTGAGGATATTGAAGGTTCAAACCGATTACCGGGATTTACACGGTTTTTAAAGCGTATTTAAGGATTTTTTATCTTTTAAATTGTTTAAAAGTTGATTTCTCTTTTAATATGAAAAAATTGATTTCTCTTTTAATTTCAAAAATGATTTATCTCATCCACTTTATATTTATTGGAAGTAAATAATATGAAACATTACGTATTAATAAATAAATAAAACAAGAAAATTATATAATGTTTATAATATTATAAAAGTAATTTCAACAGTAAAAACAGGATTTAATTAGAATATATTTTTTTTAATTTGAAATACGAATTTTATGAACTATAAGATACGTTTACTTTTTGCTTTAATCAAATCTTTATAAAAAATTATAATAATACTACAAATTAATTCAGTGCCTTTACTTTTGTTTCTTGTAACTCTTGGTAAAACTTGAATTTTTTCCACCCTAGGGTAGTTTTTAAGGCCGAACCTTGAGTTTTAAAACGCAATATAATAAGTGGCGGCTCTGCGGACTCAACCTCAAAAATCATTAGTGTAAATACAATGGCAGCCATTTTTTCAACTAGAATGCAAAAAGAATGTAGTATTTCAAATGTTCATTTCCTTGTCTTCACTAATAATTTTTTAGGTTAAGTACGCAGGAGCGAATTAATTTGTAGACTTAATAATTGATGTCAATTTTTTTTCTGCGATAGAATCCCAGCGGGATACGATAAATTTACTGGAAAAGTCACATCTGACTTTGGAAACAACCCTATTGTCTCTTCTGTGGGTAGAGCTTTTAGGAGGAAGTTCGCAAGTGGCATAGTTTGACTGTGTGCCGTGCAAAAATGTATATTAGTAAGTATGTACGTAGCCAACCGTCTCCAGATATTATTAATGTAAAATATATGAAGAGCTCTCCGCCAGAATGTGAAACGTGAATGTGATAATAGCCGAGACTTAAAGAGCATTCGTGACACAGATTTATGCGTTTACAAGTGGCAATCGTATCCATAAGAGACGTCCAGACGAAGCTGTCCTTAGGACAAAACAATCGCCAATGCATAAGCATTATGCAAAGCTGCATCGTTTTTCTGAAGCAGAAAATCGCACATTTTCCATTGTTGTGCACTTTTTTTTAAACCGGATCTCTAGCGACATTTATGTCTATGTAACACGCAGATTGAGATTTATTTACTTATTGTCTGGATTGGAAAAAAAAGTTTTATTGCAGATTAGGTTTCATTATTTAAAACCTATTGAAAATTCCGACGTCGTAAAGTTCTTCGAAACTTGTAACTTAACTTGTGACCATCGACTTATAGAAATGGACCGACAACGCTGTGGCGAAAACGGAAATTGGCTCTAGAGAGAGAAAAAGCATATGAGATGCAGATCTGTCTCTTTCTATTCCAGGACTGTGTCAAATGAATCGGGGGCCCCGGATATTCCCTTAATATTCTGTACGGTTAATTTTTTTAAAGCAATTATAAACAATAAATTATAAATGTGTAGTTATAATAGGTTGAATTTTCAAAAACATTCATGCAAAATATCCTCTTTCAGTTAGTTTATACAAAGAACTTGCTAATCCTAAATTCTCTTTGAAATCGAATTGAAAATGCTACAATAATAATCCTTTTGCAAGATCAAACATAATCTGAAATGTGCCAGTAGTGTCTGAAATAAAAAAGTGTGCAAGGAAAAATTACCTTTATTTAAAAAAAAAAATTCCAGTTTTGTAACCTTACATTTTAAAACGATTAAGAATAAACTTCAACGTCTTCACAACGCCCACAAACTGCACAGGATACCACCATTTTTAATATTTATTACATCAAATAATAATTAAAGAAATTCTGAAATATACAATAAATGTTAAATTACTGGGGCATTCGCGACACAATGCACTGTCCTGTGCTGTCGACCAATCAAGATGCCATTTCCGTTCTCTCCACAGCGTTATCGGTCCATCTCTATAAGACGATGCTTATGACTGGCCATGCTTTTTACTGGCCACACCAAAGGAAGATCTGCTCGGTTCTGCTTTTTAGCGAACCTAACGAGAAATCGAAAAACTACCATCCTTTAGGATCCAAATTCGCAAGTTCGCCACAAACCAAAACCAAGCAGATCTACTCAATAATGGAGGTAGTACTTCCATTTTCTAAAAAATATTCTTTACATCGTTTGAATATTAGTCTAACATTCGGTTAAATATTTTAAGAGAGGCCATAAATTTCACAAATAAGGTTCGCAGAAACTTGTAAGTGAACTTGTGTCTTATGGTCACGTCAGAGGAAGAGTATCTGCTCGGTTCTGATTTTTGGCGAACCTAACGAGAAAACAAACAACTACCATCCTTCGGGATCCAAGTCCACAGGTTCGCCAAACACCAAAACAAAGCAGATCTACTCAATAATGGATCTAGTACTTCCATTTTTTTGTACAATATCCAATTACATCGTTTGAATATTAGACCAATATTCGGTTAAAAAGTTTAGTTATTATTTAAAAAATGGCAATAAATTTCACAAATAAAGTTAGTGCCATACTTTTTACCGACCAAGCCAGAGGAACAGGATCTGCTCGGTTCTGATTTTTGGCGAACCTAACGAGAAAACGAAAAACTACCATCCTTCAGGATCCAAGTTCGGGATGGAAAATATAGATATATATCAATATTTTCTGAGAAGATATCGATATTACCGATAAATTGCCCCTCCCTCCACCGAACTGAATTCGCGGCTTGGCGAATTTGATTTAAATTAAAATGTGAGACACAAACAGTTTAGTTTAAAAGTAGTTTATTGAATATTTTTTTTGCAATGAAAAACAATACAAACAATAGTATAAAAATAAATCAAATTTATTTAAAATACAAGTATAATTAAAAGGAGATTGCAGATTTAGTTTTTTGTATTTTCTAAGGCACTAAAGATATTTCTTATTGTAGAACTTGGAGTATTGCACTATTTTATACAAACACACATTCGAGCTCTTTGTAAGTCCCCAGAACGAAACTGAAACGAAACGACAACGTTAGTAATTTACACAGTACAAAATCAGTAAATAAGCAGTGATACTGAATAACTGAAAGTTGAAAATGAGTCAACTGCGCAGTAGTTGCGCATGCATCAAGTCCCGCTCATTGGACTTTCAGGTTCTTTCTTGAGTTGGCTCTTGCCAAAAGCTACACGTCGGTGTTAACGTAGCAGACGAGAAAAATATCGATATGTATCGATATTAGTCGATACTTTCCCCATCCCTAATCCAAGTCCACAGGTTCGCCAAAAACCAAAACCGAGCAGATCTACTGAATTGAGAATGGAGGTAGCAATTAAATTTTTTTTACAATACTGTTCACATCATTTGAATTTATTAGTTGAAGGAGAGTGTTTTAATTGACATATTTAATCAATAAGCCTTGAGAAAAGAATATTTTATACGCATGAGCGATTGTTTATTTTTTTTGTCGTCTGCTACAAGTCAGAAGAAATGGGTGTGTATAAAAGAAGTGTGTATATAATTTCGTTACTGTGAAATAAAACTGACCTCTGAAATGAGTATTATTGTGTGACTGCCGGTGGAAGTGTTAATGTAAATTGCGATCAACGTACACATATCATTTTGCGTTTCTCTTCAAGACTTCATATTTTATTGTTATATAATATATATAGTTAATAACGTATAGAAACGATATTTGTAATGGATTATCGATCGAGGATCACACACAATTTAATCGAGTAAGAGTTATGTGTTCGAATCGACTTAAAATATTTTATTCATTACTATACCAATCAGCACCTGCAGCGAATCGAAAATGTTACTTGTCGGAAATCATAAAAACTAGTCTATTTATGTATATGTATATACGTATGAACTATGATCTTAAAACAATTGATATCTTCAAAAGGGATTCAAATAAATAAAAAAATTAAATATGTCATGACTGTTTTCATTTATTTTTACCAGTGTTTTTTAATGAATATAATTTCATAGTTTTTGTTTTTTCAACATTTTTAGGACATAAATTATATTTTAAAATAAAAATTTAAGAAAATTAATAAAAATAAATAAAAATAATAATTTAAGGAAAGAAACCTTTAAAATTTTTATTTCAGTTAAAAAAAAACTTCCAAAAATAAAGGCGCATCCTATTTTATCAACAAAAGTATTAAAGTGTTGAACTTTAACATTTAATATTAACTAATTTTAATCATTTCTAACCTAAAACATTTGTTATGTTCGATTTTTTATTTTTCGAATTATTTTAATTCAACTTCAAAATTATTATTAAAAACAATAATATTTAAATTTTGATTCTCCATTAAAATATCTTTAAATTTAGATTTCAATATTGCACTAGATGAAATTCAAAGAATATAAACACCTCCCAAATGTATTTTTTTTAAATTATGGTTTACTAAAATTTTAATGGAAGGAACTCAATTGTAGAAAATTAATCAAATTTCACTAAATTAACCATTTTTTTCAAATCAGTATAACTATTATATGAATAATTGCAAAATAATTTAGATTGCAAGTTTATAATTTTTTTTTGCAGACTTCAAAGCTAAAATAAACTCAAAGCAGGATAAAAAAGGGTGAGTTTTTACGAAAATAGGGACATAAATTGTTTGAATAAAATTAATTTTTATTAATTAAATTTTCAACTAAAAAATTTTTCGGTGCAAAGCGATAAATTTTCAACCCAAAAATTTTCGGTCTAAAACGCTAAATTTTCAAAAAAAAATTTAATTTTTAAAACAAAAAGTAAAAGCTTTAAACAATCGCTAACTTGAAAACCAAAAAAGATAAAGTATGCAAGAAGAAGTTGATTTTTAACCAAGAAAGAAAATAATTACAATAATTACACAGGCCTGCAAATAATGAGGTCATGTCAGTTGTTGGAAAGTGGAGGGTCATTTCCGTAGTAATTTTTTACGTAGAATCCGAATCCGGGGTCAGAATTGGCCATCACGTCAGGATTTTAAGATATTTGAGGTTATGTGCCCAAAAAAAATGGCGTTTGTGGCTACTTTTGAGGTTATGTACAGAAGCACACAATTTTTTGGGGATTTTTACTTTCATTGTATCATATAGTACTGCTCTTTCTCTTTAATTTGAGAGTCGCAGAGTGAAATTACCATTTTTCTTTACCAAGTTACGCCAATTTGAAATTACGAGATATGTCTCATTATATCTTGAACATTTGCTTTAAATACTTTGAGGCAGACATTTTCTACTGAGTGTTTTCTCCATGGAGAATAGACATAAGGGGACCATTCTGTAATGCATGGACTTCACTGAAAACGGTCGCTTTTCTGTTTGTATAAATTTTCGCTTTTATGAGGCAATTTTTAATTTGCCAACGTATGCTTTGATTCCAAACTTAATAATTGTTCGAATGGTTAAATAATTATTTATGTACATTCTGTCACATTTGAGGTTGTGTATACGTCAAATTCATATCAGCGGCCATATTATTTGTGCAATGCTGATGGCACGCCATGCTCGGGAAGTATTGAACTATACGTAAGTGTGAGTTTGCACATGTGTGTGTGCGAACTTCTCAAACTTCTGGCAACAGAAAAGTGTTTATCTTTAGTTCCACTAGTTTGGTCTCCTTATGTCTATTCTCCATGGTTTTCTCTTGAAAATTGGTACTTGGGGGGTCCTCGGAAGTTGTTGATTGCGAATCTGAAGTCGAAATATTATTTAAAACAAATGCTCAAGACAAAATGGGACATATCTCGTAATTTCAAATTGGCGAAACTTGGTAAAGAAAAATGGTAATTGAACTCTGCATTTCTCAAATTAAAGAGAAAGGACAGTACTATATGATACAACTAAAGAAAAAATCCCGAAAAATTTGGTGTCTTCTGTACATAACCTCCAAAGTAGCCAAAAACGCCATTTTTTGGGTAGATAACCTCAAATATCTTAAAATTCTGACGCGATGGATGACGCATCTTCGATGAAAAATATAATAATTGATATTTGACCAAAAAGTATTTTTATTACAAATAAAAAAACATTTAAATTCAACCGAAAACTGCAAAATTGAAACAATACGAATTTTTAGTTATTTAATCATTTCTAGTTTAAAAAATTACAACCAAAAGAAGAAACTAATCTTCAACAAAATAATTAAATTTATAACCAAAGACAATATAGAAGAATTTTAAACCAAACACTTGAACTTTAAACAAAAAAGAGACAGACTTTTAAAAAAAATTGATTTTTTTACCAAATAGTAGAATTTTTAAGAAGAAAGAATTATTTTCAACAAATAGGTTCATTTACAACCAAAATATACACATTTTTATTCAAGAAAGATGACTTTTCTACAATATAAGCAAATTTCAAAGAAAATTGTTAAATTTTTTAACCAAAAGATTTCACTTCTCAATCAAAAATAAAATAGCAGACTTTTCAACCAGAAAAAGAAAACTAAGAAGAAAAATATTATTTGCAAAATTTCGAAGTAAAAAAGACGAATTTTTTAGAAAACCGTTGACTTTGAAACCCGAAAATGTAAACCAAAAAGATGAATTTTCAGTAAAAAAAGATGACTTTTCTACAAAAAAAATATATGAATTTTCCATCTAGAAAGAAAAAATTTTCTATAAAAAAAATGTCAGCAAAATAGTTATATTTTCGACAAAAATGGCGGGTTTTTAACAAAATAGTTATATGTTTAATCAAAAGAGATGAATTCTGAATCAAAAAAATATATTGGACTTTTTAAACAAAAAATAAGAGAACATGAACACTAATTGCAAAAGTTTAAAGATAAAATAAAGACATTTTTAGGAAAACCGTTGACTTTGAAACCTGAAAAGTTAAATTTTCAAGAAAATAGTACATTTGTACTCAAGAAAGATGACTTTTCTACCAAAAGAGATTAATTTTCCATCCAAGAGAGCAAATTTTTTTTATTTAAATTATTAAACAACAAAATTTGTTTTATTTTTATTTATTTAATCTAACAACAGTGCATTAACAGAGACCTCGAGTATAAATCCACTTATAAACTAATTGTAAAATATATTAGTTGATATTTTAAACAAAAGAAATATTTTAATTTTAAAACAAAAACGGTTGAACTCAACCAAAAATACAACTTTCAAACAATCGAAAACGTTGAATTTTAAGTTAAAGAAATTCATTTGCAACTAAATAAAATTAATTTTTAACCAAATATTTGAATTTTCAAAAAAATACTAGAATTTTCCAAAATACGTTATTTTTTTTTTAATTTGCATTTTTAACTAAAAGAGACATTTCTACCAACGGATATGAATTTTCAACAACAAGCAACTAATTTAAAAAAATTATCAACCGAAGAGATGAATCTTCAGCCAAAACAAAAAAGGAATTTTTAACAAAGTATTTCCCTTGACAACAATATAGTTTAAGTTTCAGCACAGAGGATGAATTCTCGACAAAAAATATAATAATAGTTTATATTTCACCCCAAAAATATTTTAACTTCAAAATAAAAAAAGTTGAACTCAATCAAAAAGACAAATTTAAACAATCCGAAAGTTAAATTTTAGGTTTAAAAAAAAATAATTTTTAATGAAAAAGATGAAATTTCAACAAACAAAAAATATTTTCAATCAAGAGAGATTAATTTTCAACTAAGCAGTTGAAGTTTCAAATAAAAGAGGCCAATTTTTTAACAAAATAGTTGATAGTCTCATTTTTCAGAAGAAAGGTGAATTTTAAAAAAACGAGTTCATTTGCAGCAAAAAAGAATAATATTTCAATCAATGAATATTACCTATCTACAAAAAAAATGAATTACCAATCCCAAAGGGCGAATTTGCTATCCAGAAAAGATGAATAAAATCAATAAAATAGTTTAATTTTTAACCAAAACATATTAATTTTTAGTTAACAGTTGCATTTTTAATTAAAAAATACGACACTTTTACAAACGGACGAATTTTCGATTAAAAAACTATGACCTTTTAACAAAATAGTTGAATTCGCAACAACAACAAAATTAAATTCATAACTAAATCCTTGAATTTAAACAAAATTCATTAACAAGCACAAAAGAAAAAGTTTAAACCAACTATTCAGTTTGTAAGATATGGCACTGCGACTTTTTAGTTGGGACAACCATTTAATTAGTTGCTGTTACCAACTGAATAGTCGTTTCAACTAATAGAATTTTTGTACCAACTAATACAATAGCAGTGCCAACTAATAAAGTAGCAGTGCCATATCTTAATAACTAAATATTTGGCTCAACTAATCATTTTTTCAGTGAAGAAAGATGAATTGCCATTCCAAAAGGACGAACTTTCTACCCAAAAGACATTAATTTTGTATTAGAAATTTATTAGTAGATATTTCAATTAAAATAATTAACTTTAAACGAAACTAAGTTAAATTTACTTATTGGGTCTCATCTCGAATTTGAGCAAAAAAAGTGGAATTCTTTAAAAAAGAAGGAAATATTATTATATTCATTATTTTAAAATTTTTGCGAATAATTAAATTAAATAATTAACTATAATTAAGGAAACTTGAACAGTAAAATTGAAAATTTCGATATTAATGTATTTTGTAAAAAACATTAAAATGCTATAAAATAAAATGCAATAAAATAAAAAATAAAAGACTCAGGTAATGCATTCCCCAGTCCCAGTTAAACTGTTAAACGACATTTCCTGGACAGACCTTAAACTCTTAAAGACATGTAGTAAACGACATTGCACAGATAAATGCAGAAGAGCATACGTGAACTTCGCTTACAAACTATTACGTTCTTTGATGCATGCTGCGCCTCTATTAAACACTTTTCATTTTTAATGAGGGACGCCCAAACGGCAGACAAATCATCGCTTACCGACACAACGCCAATTAAGTTATTTTTCAGCCGGAGCTCATATCAGCTCAGAAGTTCTGAACACCAACACTCAGAACATTGAACTACTCAGGGCCGCTCATAGAATTATTCTATGCCCTGTAATACCCTGAAAATGAATATCAAATCTAGGTGGCGCTAGTGGCGCCATCCTACGAAAACCGCATATCTTTTTGAATAATGTTTAATCTTTATGATAGAAAGAGATAGAGAAACTGTATATCATCCTATCCTTTGTCTATCCACGTCAATATTTTTCTATCTCTTTCTTTCAATCTGAATTAACGACTATCTTTTTCAATCCTCTCTTTTCAAACTAATCCTTTTCTTTATCTACCCACGTCAATATTTTTTTATCTTTCGGTCTATCTAAATTTCATACTATCTTTTTCTGTGCCCTATTTTCTAAAGTATCATTTTCTTTATCTATCCACGTCAATATTTTTCTATCTCTCTGTCAACCTAAATTCTCATCTATCTTTTCCAATCCTCTCTTCTCTATCTCATTCTAACCTTCATCTATCCACATCAATCTCTTTCTATCACTTTTTATTCATATAAATTCAAGTCTATCGGTTTAAATAAAATCGCTCTGTCAACCAACATTCCCTCCTATCTTTTTCTATCTCTTTGTTAATCTAAATTCACGTCTATCTTTGTCAATTTCATCTTTTCTATCTTATTCTACATATCCTTTATCTATCCACTTCAATATTCTTTTATCCCTATGCCTATCTAAATTTATGATTATCTTTATCATACATATATCAGCCATTACCTTTTTTTAATATCATATTCAATCTTAACTCACGTCCATCTTTTTCTATCTCTCAGTCTATATACATACCTGCCTATTTTTTTCTATCTCTTTCTGAATCTAAATTTCCGTCTGTCTTTTTTAATCTCCACTTCTTTATATCGTCCTATACTACATCTATCAATGTCTACCATTTTTTATCTCTTTGTAAATCTAAATTTAAGTCTATCTTTTTCAATCCTATCTTTTCTATCTCATCCTATCCTTTATTTATGCAAATCAATATTTTTCTATCCCTCTGTCAACCATAATTCCCGCCTATCTTTTTGTATCTCTTTGTTAATCTAAATTCACGTCTATCTTTGTCAATTTTCTATTTTCTATCTTATTCTATATATCCTTTATCTATCCACTTCAATATTCTTTTATCCCTATGCCTATCTAAATTTACGTATATCTTTTTCAATCACTCTTTCCCAGAGCTGCAAGATGCCCAAACCAGTCTTTCTGTATTTTCTGCAAACAGGAAGGACACCAGACACTCTCTGCGAAAG
>JAAAKG020051636.1:0-18344 GCA_010014905.2 Druon quercuslanigerum
AATTTTTCTTTTATAAGAAAATGATAAAACATTATTATTTTTCACGCGAATATCTTTAACTATAGGAGTTTTATTATATATAATTATTATTTATAATTTATATAAATTCGTTTAATTTTAAATAATCAACGCTTGACCTTCTTTGAATCACATGTAAATGTGAAACGTTTGATATTATTTCATTAATTAAAAAACTTTGTATTTGATGTTAGAATTCAATATTTTCCTTGATTTAGTACTGTCGAAAATTAATTAAATAATGGATTGAACCACATTATCTAACCCCACATTCTTGTTACTCTCTGGGCCTAAATTATTGAAATTTCATTAATTACTAGTGAAATTTAACTGGTTCAATTAAAGAAAATCGAACCATTAAGTTTTAGTACAATATTATGTTTTACTCGCAGGATTATAGTTTCTTGTATGGGATCGATCGGTTTGGGAATTTGGCGTGCCGTTATCCGTCTAGGCATTTTTTAACCATTACATTAGGTACCTTCATGATGGACGGTTAGGGAGAGTCATATAGAAACTTAAAGTAACTGTGAAACCAAGCTTCTTTCATGAGGAAGTCCTTGAGCTTTGAAATAGAAAAACAAGTATTATTAACACACTTTAACTATTTCACCATACAACACTTCATATACATAGAAAAAAATTCAAAAAAAAGGTTGACGTACTGAAATCATTACAGAATTAGTCTACATTTTCATAGATAACCATAAGGATAACCGCGAGATTTCGTCGGGAGCGGGTGCTAAATCTGATAAACTGCAACCGCTCCCGGTGAAGTAGCGCTAATATTTTAGCCTGATCTTGTCCCGTGCACTGTGAGGACAAAGAGCGACCGAAGGTCGACCGCCTTCTGAATTTTGCCCGCAAGTGTTTCAGCATCTTGTTAACACGTAGAAATGCTTTTCAGGCCACTAACCAGTAAAATCTTGGCACTCTTTAATTAAAAAAAATTCCGGTAGTACAGAAATAGATGACCTGGGTATGAAATTCAGTCCTAGAAAAAGCAAAAGTAAACGATTTTGCTCTGTACTCGGATGTTCAAGCAAGGCTTGCATAAACCAAGCTGTTCGGTTTCATAAACTTCCGTGCTAAAGTGGTTAAAGTGGTTAATAAAAGTGGGTCTAAAGAAATGATCAATCGGAGAAAGCAATGGGAAAATGTTCTAAAAATGGGGAAGAAGGTAACTACAAACATGTGTGTTTGTTCTCTGCATTTCAAATATATCAAGACGTAAGCCTGATCCTCGACTGCACTTAAATTGAAATCGAAACATCACAAAGCTTGTGTTGCCAATGACTGAGGTATTCTGTTTATAAAAGTAGGTTCACAATTAAATTTCTCACAGCATGCACTCCCGGTTGTTTACTCGTGTATGTTAGCCCAGCTTTTGGAGACAGATCGTCTGATAAGGCAATTTTTGAGAAAAGTGGTATAATAGACAAATTAGGAAAGAGCGAAAAAATTATGGTAGACAAGGATTTTTAATTGATGATTTGTCTGTGCAGCATGGAATAAAAGTAGTAAGGCCACCCTTTCTCAGAAACAAAAGTCAATTGTCACGAACATAAGCTTTAAATATAGGAAGCATTACAAGTGCTAGAGTACATATTGAAAGATTAAATCAATGTTTGAAAGTTTTTTAAATTATAGGCCGTAAAATGTCCCTTTGCCTCGATAAACAATGCGAAAATATTATGACGGTTATATCAGCAGCAGTAAATTTAATTTTGCCTATTTTGAGCGATGAGAGGTTCCCAAAATAATCTTTGTTTAGCTTATTCTAAAGACCTTAAATTTTAAATAAACTTAATTAAAAGTACAGTACAAGTAAAATTTTATTTTTTAATTCTTCGTTATTTCACCAAGCCTTCTGGAATACAAACATAATGCATATGTGACAAAAGTATGCCTTTTTCAGTACACGATAAAATCAGTTCTTTCGGATATTAGGAATGGCCATTCACAATTGTACTTGGCCATAGTATTCACGTTTTTCTCTTAAAGTTGTTTCGGGAAGTTTCAAGTACTTTAGATTATTAAGAATTTCTTCTGCAGTTTTTGTTCTGCCAGAATTTGGACTTTTAATTTCAGTTAGTTTATTAGGGATTCCATATTTAAAGACCACTCCAACAGGGCTATAATCTAACCACGGTTTTTCATTAGGGGCTATTAATCCGAATTGGATCATATCCGCTTCCTTTTGTTTAATACAAATTTCTCGAGCCTGCGGTTCACTTTCAAACCCATGCTTCATTGCTGGTGTAGTTTTAAAACACTTAGGGTAAAAATATTGTTTTGACTTTTGTTCCCAATCTGGACTTTTGTTATTACTTTATGTGTCAATAGCATAACATCTTCAGCCTGCCAAACGGAATTTTCGCTGCTTCAACCGCTATACACGATTACATTAAGTCTGATTACAAATGGCGCAAGTATCTACAACTAATCTATTTAAAAATGATTGACAACTTTTTTTGGTTTGTTCTTCTAATTCTAAGTTTGGTAGGTTTTTTATATATTGGGAAGAAAAATTTTGGAGAAGAGCTTCTAGTTCTGGCGAATGTTTCACTATTTTATTATTATTTTCTACATCATGAACTACTGGTTCATGCCGCCCATACCTAGTAAGTTTTTTGATTAGGACATAAGAGAGTATTAAAATTAAAAAATAAGAAGTATATGATTGCGATACGTTTCAGATGAGCAATCAATGTCAAATTATCTAAAGAATTTAAGCTATTGTTGTAAAACATTGATGAAAATTTTACTATTTTTTCTTATAAGTGACCAAAGAAAAAATTCAGAAACTTTTTAGATTTTTTAAAAGGAAAAATTTTAACTGAATTTTTGAAAAAAATCTACTTTTTTTCTTTATATTTTTTTATAGATAGCTCGCAATGTATTCTATATGCCCTAAAGATTTCAGAATGAGATCTTTGTTACTTTTCGAAAAATAATTAAGAACGTACGCAGTGCTAAGAGCCACGGCGTACGTTCTCAATTATTTCTCGAAAACTAACAGAGATCCCATATCGAAATTTACAGAGCTTATGGAACACATTGTGAGCTATTTTTTTAATTTTTCAAAAATCATATTAAGGTTTTTTTCAGCACTCAAGAGAATAAATCTTATATTTTGGTCTGATATATTGCATTCGTCATCTAAATATTATTCTCTTTTGCTGACAAGACCCGGGTTTTTGGAAAAAATGTTTATATTTTAGTTTATAAACAAAGATAAAAGAACAGTAGAAGTGATACTCAGTGTGAGCTGTGTGTTCGTTTTTTCAGCGTGCCCATCGACCCTTGTCAAATTCACGAGGCAGACACCCTGGAGCAAGAATACTCCCAGAATACAAGTCATTTGATGCTGCTGTGTTGGCAAAAATTATTTTTATCATTAAGATAAACTTACTGACATTATTAGATTATGCTAACAAAGGAACAAATTCCTGCAGGTTTTCTTGACTGGAGGTCGAATTATAAAGGACTTTAGCCATTTCGGAGTTTGGTAGGTAGAAGGCCGAGTTGTGGCATCCGCGCCGCTTCCACTGGCCGTTAAAGGGTTCTTTTGACGGTGGCTGAAAGCCTAAAGTACGGCTTCCTGCTCTCTTGGGGATCATGGCTATGGGGGAGAGGATCTCCTTGGTTCCCCTGGTGATCGACAGGAATAAGAGAATATCGCGTTTTTGTTGGATGATTTTCAGGGTGGCGATAAGTTGGTACCCTGCTCCTCTGGAGATTATCCAGGTGGTAGAAGGTCTCTCACTTTTCTCTTCCTTTGCGAAGAATGGCTAGTAGGGTCCATTTAATGACGGCTAAAGTGTGAATCCTTCTATTCAGCGTGTGCTAGTAATCCGCATGTCCTTCAGACTTTGGGATTAGGTAGTTTTTTCCAGGCTTAAATCATACGATTACAAGAGGGGGCTTGACCCCCACTACGGAGGGGGCCAATAAATGCCCAGGTTACTCATGTTCGAGGACATGGGATAAATTAATCGGCATCATTGGATGGTCGGTGACAAGGAAATATATTTTTTCGGGTTGGGCGAGTTATTCTGCTACTGCTGAAAGATGTATATCATATCTACCATAATACATATATCAGATAAATTACTATTATGATTGAAGAACCGGGACAAAGTCATCTAAGTTCCTTAATTTTAGTTTTTTGAAGATGCGCGGTTGCCCTAAATATGACTGAGGACCCGGATATAATATATTTAATTTTTCTTTGGTTCGTTTTAGAAAACCCGTTAATCCTCGACGTAATCGATGACTCGATAAAGCCTTCATATTACCGCCTTAATATTACCAGAAATATAACACATTTCCGTCACCCGACGTTTACGATAGTAGCATTCATTTGCCACAATTTCCGCGTTATCGAAATCGAAAAAATGATCTTTTTCAATGCTATTACGAGTAAGTATAGTCTGTTTTTCAGGGACCTTATTTATATCCGTCCTGTGACCTTTAACCCGTACTTCTAACGGACGTTCAGTTTGGCCGATATAAACCGCAATACAATTTTGTACTTTGTACGAAGTACCGTAAACAATATTGCTATTATGCAATTTATTTCATTTATCTTTAGTAGGCCTCAAGACAGACATGAGATCTCTTTTATTTTTAAATGCCATTGTAATCTCGTGATGCCCGAGGTTTCAGGCGATTCGATCAGATTCTCCTTCAACATACGGAATGCTAATAAATGACCTAATTTCCGCGTTTTGAGATGTTTCGTCAATTCTGCGCTGTTCATTACTGGCCAAAATATTCAATCTCAGATTAATATTTTCTCGAACAAATTGTTGTGGGTAAAAGTTCTCATTGGGAGTGTCTTCCACCAGTCGCAAGTCATTTCGATGAATTTTTTTACCGGATAGGAGAATGCCTCTATCAACCAAATTGAAAACTGCGCTTTTTTATATTTTTGTGGGTAGTTAAAGTCGAAATTGAGAAATTCGAATTAAAAACTTGTAGAACGTTTTCTGCTTTATTTTCCGGTAGGGCTACTAGTATGTCGTCAACATAACGGACATACTGGATATACGGACATACAACATAACGGACATCTGAAAAAACCTATTTTTGGTAAAATAACTGTTTCTAGGTCGTCCATAACTATATCGGCTAAACAGGTGAAAGAGGAGAGCTCATTAACAGTCCTCTTTTTTGAAAATATGTTTATTTCTTCAAATTTAAATCCGTGCTATTCAGAGATAACCGAAGTCCTTCTCCAAATCTATCCACGGAATTTTTGTCTCATCCCGAATTTGATCCCACCGGCTACGGACCTAAAAATAGTTATTTTACCAAAAATAGATTTCCAGATATCGTTTTATGTCCGTTATGTCAGCGACATACAAGTAGCTCTCCCGGAAAATGAAGTAGAAGACCTTCTACAAGTTTTGAATTCCAATGTCTAAATTTCGACTTTAACCACCTACAAAAATACAATAAAGCGTAGTTTTCAATTTGTTTGACAGAGCCATTCTCCTCTCTGATAAAAAATTTCATCAAAATAACTTGCGACTGGTGAAAGACACTCTCAATAAGAACTTTTACCCGAACCAATTTTCTAGAGAAAATATTAATCTCAGATTGAATATTTCGGCCAATAATGAACAGCATAGAATAGATGAAACAGCTTAAAACGCGGAAATTAGGTCATTTATCAGCATTCTGTATGTTGAAGAACGTTTGCCAATGTAGTTTTAATTTTCATACAATGCACGACTTTTAATTACATATGCCCTCACGACCCGAATGCCAATACCAACACTCTTCTAAATAAGGTTGAATAATTATTTTATATATATATATAATTATTAATTAATTATATATGACATTTTTTAAAAAAGCATTTAAGATGTCCCTGAACGAAAAATAGTGAAGCTTTTAAGGAGAAAGGTGAACTTTCATCGAAGAAGAATAATTTTCTACTATGAAAGCCAAATTTTTAATTATATAGTTTAATTATGACTTTAAATGATAAATTTCAAAATATTTGAAATAATTTTAAGAAGTAGTTGAATTTTCAATCTAAAGCATGATCTTTTAACCAAATAATTTAATTTTCAAACAACAAAAATTTTACGAAAAATAATGAATTGAAACAAATGTTAAAATTTTTAACAAAAAGGATTAATTTTGAACCAAACAATACAATTTTAAAGAAAAAGTTCAATTTTCAAACTAAAAATTAAAATTTCAATAGACAATTAACCTTTTCATCTAATAGTTGAATTATCTGTAAAAGTAGTTCGAATCATGACCCAATAAGATGAATTTTCAACAAAGCGGTTGAATTTCTGACTAAATAGTATAACTCTGAAACAAAATTCATCAATTTTTAAAAACAGCAAAATGAATTCTCAGCAAAGAAATACAATTATTAATCAAAAAGGTATAATTCTGTATCAAAAATATACACAATTTTAAATCCAGACTACAGAAAGTTTGTCCGGATACGAAAAATTTTAGTCCCTGAAATATATTTTAAATATAAAAATGATTCATTTCTATTTTCTGTTACAGAATTAAGTTCACAGTCCAGCGAAAATGTACCTAGTGGCCCACTAACACCTGGATTGACAAGATCTACATCTCGTTCTTCTACTATTGCATCTCGATGTGGATCTCGATCTCTTTCCCTTGGCAGAGCTGGATCTTCTTCTGTTAATAAGCCTTCTTCTCCTTCCAAATCTCGATCGGATGACAAGCCTTCTTCTGCTAGCAGACTTTGTGTTCTTGAAGAAATTGTAAGTGCTTCGGGAGGTGATTTTGTCAGAGACAAAAAAGTAAAATACGTCAAATACGTAGTTTTTCCTTCAAACCGTCAGTTTCGAATTAGAATAAGTGTTAGTGGACCCTATCGTACTATAGAACCAAACGAAATTCTTCCTGCAGTATCACTTAGGTCCACTGGTGAAATAATTGGAATTTTGGACGATGAGAATATTTTTCATGCATTATATGAATTATCCTCTGAAGAGAGGCTACACATATTAAAAATGTATCCTGACCGTAGTATTACTAAGAACGTAGGTATACGAGAAGCTTTTACGTATCCTGATTGTAAATTGCGTAGAGTCATGTGACTGTATAGTGTACACTATACATTAGGAAGCAATAAATGAAAAATGTAGTTTGACCATTCTTTGATGTTGAATTTTGAGGCTTCAGCGCTACTTTCATGTATCTTTCATCTTTTCAAAGTACAAGAATCCCCTGGACATTCCTTTTCGCTCGAATTCGGATTAACACACTATTTAACACCCCTTTTCACATCTACACATTCAGAATTTCAAGCTAGAGTAATAAAAAAATCTACAAAAAATGTTGCGATGCTTCCAGGGCATATTATCCCAGAAAATGTTTTCCCAGTACAAGTCTTTCCGGGTAATCACTTTCCACCTTAAAAAAAAGTATTTGCTACGAGGAAATATGGGACAGGTTTTCCAGGGACAATTCTTCCCAGCAACTCTTTTCCCAATTCCAAAAACGCATAAGGTACTTCGCAGCTCCATTGAACATATTTTTTCGGGAAATCACCTTTCACCTAAAAAAATAGGAGTTGTTTCAACGAAACACTGTGCAGGTTTGCCCGGAGTAACTCTCAACATGGAGTCACTTCCTATTTTTAAAGAAAAAAACACTAGAAACTTGAATGCACCTTAAATTTCTTCCTAGGAGATCTCTTATCGAAAAATCACTTCTAAACTTCAAAAAGTGGACTACAGTCATGTTTTTGGAGATTGAATTTGATGTCTTGGGAAAGCCTGTCGAGTTTTACTTAAAAGAATGACGAATTTTTTGTGAATATTGGGATTCATTTTTTGGTAAAATCTGCTCAATGATGTCTTGAAGCTTTTTATTATTTTTGAGAGTGGCAAGGGATTACCCAGGAAAACTTGTTCTGGAAACACATATTTAATTGTGCCCCGAACATACCATAGTTTTTTGGAACTAGGATGTGATTTTCTGGGATGGGTTATCCTAAAAAGCCTTGTCCAATGTTGCCCCTCAGGAAACCTGATTTTTTAAAGGTAGGAAGTTATTTTAATGGAATACAGTACAGTGGTGCCTCAGAACGACGCATGTGCTTTTTAGCTATAAAATAGCAACGCACTTACAAAAGATAAAAAATTGGAGGGAGAATTTGTACAAAAAAACTTTTAAAAAGTGCAATTTTTGCATTTGTTCATGTCGGTGCTTGATAAATTTGAAATTTCGAAATATTTCACTAAAGAGCAGAGGAACGCTTAGCTTTTACTTTGGTCTAAGAAGTGACGTTTCGCAACGAACTGATGTCAATTGTAGATTAACTTCTTATAAAAACAAGGAGGTTTACTTCTAACGCTGCTTAATAAAATTATTATTAACCAATGTTATTTTAAAATATCTTCTCCTAAAAATTTAAATGATTTTAATTATCTTAAGGCGTAAAAGCATACTCATGGAAACGCTCATTCGCAACTTTACCCCACCATGTCTTGCTTTTTTTCAAGGAACATCAGCATAGATTCGACACAAGCGTTTTCAAGTAAACTGGAATTATTTTTCTAATTTAGATGATATTCCATAAAAAAAGTAAGCTTTTCGCTTGTTTCATGACGCAGTTGTCAATAGTGTTCAATATTTTTTATATTCTTTGAGACGGTGCATCTGACTATTGTACAATCAATAACTTCCACGTATTGCATGACCAGCGTTGTTTTCTTTTTTTAGTTTCGTAACACTTATCTCTTTCCATACAAGCTTCAATTGATATTCATGCAACCTATTTTTTGTGTTTCAAAACGTCAAGTCAAAATGCGCGCCCTTCTGGCCACGCACGGGTGAAGACAGGTCGCTTGTCATCAACTAATGTTGAAGCGATGATGCCTACGTTGAGAAACATGTATGATCGTCCAATAACACTCGAATTTAAAGTATGATTTCTCTCGCATATTGGCTATTAGGAAGAAATCGGAGTGTGAAAACATTTATGATACTGTGGAGGATGAACATGAGAAATCCATATTAGATGATTCTGTGCTGTGTGATCGAGTGCGAAAAAAATAAAATTGCCCATAAGAAGGTACATTATAAGCGCATCATTTTGTATGACTTTAAAAGGCTCAAATGATTGTTGTCATACAATAGCACCCACAGCTAGATTAAAGATCAATTGCAAAAACACTCGTTTTTTACTGAAAGAGCAATGGATGCAATTAAAGATATACTATTCACTCGCATGGACGCAGAAATGATAGCAGATCTTCTTGGTAGTTTGGGATAAAATGTACTAGAAAATTCAAGAAAAAAGGACTAGATTTCGACGATAGCTGTGGGCGAAAATGATTAGCACTACGCTTGAGGAAGTTGCGTGCTGGTCCTTCGCATTGTATCTTGTCTATGCACTTTGCAATAGATAACAGGAAATTCAATAGAGCAATTGCGTAATGAAATTATAGAGAAGCGTACTAGGTAAAAGGTCTACAATTATTCTTTCCAATGAAAATTTATTTCATGCATGAAGGGGACCTTGAGTTAAATCCATGATTTTACTGTAACAAAAAAATGTTTTCATGGATTGCTTGTCACTATTGAAAGAACTGGGCCATTGTTTGTAAGATGCTACACTTTTTAAAAGAAGGCAAGCACCAAATTGTAATCGAAGCAAACGAATCAATAGACGTCACCAAAATACGGTGGGTTGTAAAAGCAATAATTGGGTTACTAAAAAATTGGAAAGCCCTCAATGATGTCTTACCAATCAATCAAATACCCTATAGTGTAGGTGATCGTTTGAACAGTTTTCTCTATATTAAATGCCTCTGACTTCCGCTAATTAGTGACAATGCAGGTGAGGAAATAATTGCTAATCGTATGCTGCAACTAGTAATTTAATCCCGGCATACGTTTTTAAAATTTTATAATCTATGTGTGGTACTGTAGTACCTTGGGTATGCGAGACACGTAGCGGAAAGCAATCACTTAATTTTGTAATGCCCGTTAAAATCTCTTCAAAAGATTGAAAAAATTTCTCGTATGAAATCTTTAAAATTGTAAAAACTTTTTAAATATAAATTTTTGAGACAACTCATATATTATTTTGAGCAGTCAGCGAAGAAATTAGAATATATAATGTGAAATGCATTAGTCACGTTCATGATGAAGAAGTATTCACTGAGGTAAGTGTGACGAACGAGCAGAGAAGCGAATTGACGAATATGTTTAATTCCTCTCATGATTTTATTGCTAAAAAAGTAAATAAAGTCGGAAAAAGTAATAAAATGACTATGAAAATTGAACTTGAGAAAGAAGCTTGGATTAATTTGAAACCGTATCGCTTGAATGCTCGTGATCGCGCTGATCTCGAGAAAATCGTGAATGAATACAAAGAATCAGGCATCGCCACTGAAACCGACTCAGGTTTTGCAATCCAGCTTTTATAAGGCGCAAGAAAGATGGTGCTTTGACGATTTGCTTGAAGAGCTAAATTAAGCTAATATTTTTATCCCACTCGATCTACCTTATGGGTATTTACAGATGCCTATAGACGAAAATTTTAAACAGTATACACTTTTCACGACAGAGACTCATACTGGAGAGTTTTAGAGGGCTATGTTTGGTCTAGCAAACAGGCCGCGATATTTTGCGAAATTGAGGCAACTAATTTTCGACACTGTGCATATACAGGACATAGCTTTCCATTTCTTTGATAACATTTTTATTTATGCGAAAGATTGGAATCAGTTAATGATCAACCTGCAGGAAATCCTAGACGTGTTACGAGAGTCAAAACAAACTCTGAACATATTAAAATGTCGATTTGGGATGCGCCAAGTAGATTATCTAGGATACCTGATAGGTAAAGGAAAAATTTCACCCAGCGAGCGAAAAATAAAAGCAATCGAAGATTTACCGAAACCGAAAGACAAGCATGAGCTACGTATATTTATTGGACTAGCAAGCCTTTTTAGACGATTTGTGGTAGGATTTGAAACAATAAATAAACCTTTAACTAGTTTGTTAAAAAACGAAAGTGCTTTCGTCTGGGAGTCACTCAAGTCCTCTAGAGTTGATGGCAATAGCTTGGGCGCTACAACGATTGCGATGACTTCCAATAGATATAGCATTTGTCATAGAAAGCCATTGTCAAAGTCTAGTGCATATAAATGCTTGGCGAACAAAAAATGCACAGATTACAAGACGAACGAGTAAACTGTCAGAATTTAAGCTTGAAATAAAGCATCGCAGTGGCATACAGTTATCACACGTTGACGCTCTCTCTCAAGCACCAGTTATTAGCAAATCACCAGTGAACTACGAGGTATTAAATGTGCAAACTCCTGAGGATGAAACTCTC
Organism: Druon quercuslanigerum; assembly: GCA_010014905.2. NCBI lineage: Eukaryota > Metazoa > Arthropoda > Insecta > Hymenoptera > Cynipidae > Druon > Druon quercuslanigerum. Next base: position 11,381 of record JAAAKG020051636.1, read on the forward strand.
GTTTTTCAGAGATCAGATCCGAAGATTTTAGAGATAGTAAACATTTTAAAAAAGAAAGAGTCAGAAAGAGACAAAATTGAAAGTACTAGACTAGACTAGACTAGACTAGACTAGTACTAGACGCAATGGGAAAGAAGTCGAGTTATATGTTGTACCGGATGCCATGCATTGGTCAGTCGTTATCATGATCTGAGTAGCCACTTTGGTTTAGATCAAACGGTAAAGAGAATAAGCAAGTGTTTTTACTTTTCGAAAATGAGACGCTATCCACGCTAGTACATCAAAAATTGATTAGAATGTATGCTAGCTAAACACAAAGCAGGGCCGCAGGAAGGCGAACTACGCCCGATCGTGCCTGGGCGTCGGCCTTTTGAAATAATTCATTTCGATCATCTCGGACCTTTTTCGACTAATACGTGCAAAAATACGTATATTATAGGTCTAATTGATAATTTTTAAAGTTTGTTGTCCTAGAGCCTGTTAAGTCAGTACAAACGAAAGTAACTGCCAAAAAGATCGATGATTTTATACAAAGATTTGGAGCGCCAGGACGTATAATATCAGATCGTGGGACGCCTTTCACGTCGCAAGACTTCCAGAAGTTTTGTGAACAATACGCTATTAAGCATACTCTTAAATCCAGCCGACATTCACGTGCACATGGGTTAATCGAAAGTGTAAATCAAACACTTCTGCCTTCCATGAAAATGGTTGCAAGTGAAAAGGTGTGACTCGTTGTTAGGGTACTTTGATGATGCTCATTTGCACTTAGTAACAGGCAAAAGCAAAGATTACATACAACCAAGCATAATTCAAAAGTAAATAAAAAAACAAATTGAAATCGAACAAGTGAAATATGATGAAGGTTTAAATAAAAATCGGCGACCTAATCTTACCTATTACCTAGGTCATATAGTATACATGAACCGAAACCCGGGATCGACCGGACGCTCGACAAAAGTTCAGCCTGTTTACACAGACATCTTAATAGTTGTGGTTATTGAACCAGGTGATACTTATCGTTTTAAGAAACTAAACGAATCTGGTGATCGAGGTTTTGAAGCAACGGCGAATATCAGTTGGCTGAAGGTTTGGACGGGTCATATAGTAGAAAGTGATAATTATGTATTAGAGAGTGAGAATGATGATGATACCGAGTCTGAAGTCAAAAAGGTTTGTGAAAACGTTACTGTAAGTGAAACTGGAGGCGGGACTATGAGAATTGCAGATAATGATGCGAAAACGGCTTATGACTGTAATATTCGACCGAAGAGATGGAGGCAAACGCCGAAATATTTCCGAGACTATGTTTAACACTATTCCTTCGACAAGCACATTGGTGTATTTTACTATTAAATTCAGACTTATAAAAGAAAAACTTGTCAATTGTTTATTAATTTGGAGACCAAATTAAAGTAGGCTAGCCGATTGCTATAAAATAAAATATATTCATCTGTGAACCACCAGATTGTGTAGAGTATACTGGTGGGGAGGGATTTAGTAATTATAGAAGAAAAGAGGGGATAGCGCTCCATTCAGCCCGCAGCTACACTCAGGCGAAAGATAACAGCGATGAGGTAGGCTAGTTGTGCGAGACGGTCATCAATGGGCGCGTGCGAGGAAAACTGTGTTATCTCTAGCAGCTATCTGCGATCTTCAAATCAGAAGTGTATCTCTGACCAGTGATTGTCTTGAGTTTAATATATGATTTAGTTCTTATCAACCAGAAAAGGATGGACGATCAATGAATCAATTCATCCCCCTATCCATATTAACAAAGGTTAACGAGATTTGTTAAAACGTATTACAACTTAAAATGTGCGCCAATGTTAATATGAAATAGACTTTGTGCTTTGGTAATAATATTTTGCAAGTTTTTTGTTTGTAGGCGGTAACTATATATAAATATCAAGAAACGCGAAGAAAACAACAAACATTACCTCCAAATGCATTATACGGAATTCGGGGAAAATTGGTTTTCTCGCAAGCAGACCAAAAATTGCCTCCTGTAGGTTAATGTATTTGTATAACAACTAAATGTTTTTTTTGTCTCAAGATAATAAAATTATAAAAAATTTGTGGGAAATAATTAATTTTTGAAATTAGAAACTTTGTTCCAATTACTGATTTTCGAGAACAATTTGTATAAATTAACTAAATTTTTAACTCTAAGCAGACACTTTCTTTGAGCTTAATATATTCTCCATGTACTCTTTCGCCTAAAATAATGTTTTTCAGTTTAGTTACACATGACAATGTCCCCTACAATAATCCATCCTAACAATATGTACTGTAATTGAAATCTTAGTAGAGATAAAGATACAGCAATAAAGATCTGTTTCACTCAAATTATTGTTTAAACTGTAAGATAGTATACAAAATATACGATAGTATAGTTGTAAAGACGTTGAAGTTAATTTTTAATCGTTTTAAAATAAAAGGTGAGAAAAATGGAAATTTTTGTTAAAAAGCAAAGGTAATTTTTCCTTGCACACTTTTTTATTTCAGACTACACATAATTTTAATCATTGAAAAATGGTATAGTACTTTGTTTCAAATTCCTGACTCATTTCACATTATTCTTAATATCGCAAAAGGATTATTATTAAAGCATTTTTAATCTAATTTCGAAAATATTTTAAGGTTAGCAAGGTCTCTTTATAAACTAGCTGAAACAGGATATTTTGCATGAATGTTTTCAAAAATTCAACTTATTATAACTACAAATTTATAAAGGTATTGTTCATAATTGTTAAAAAAAAAATTAACCGTACAGAATATTAAGGCAATATCCGGGGCTTCCGATTCATTTAACACAGTCCTGGAATAGAAAGAGACATATCTGCATCTAATATGTTTTTTCTCTCTCAATAGTCCGTTTCCGTTCGCCCCACCAAATTATCTCTTCACTTTAACCAAATCATTTCCTGAGAAATGTTATGTATGACCAAAGCCTTATTTGACCTGAACAAATTTTTTAGTTTCAACAAACAAAGAAGGTAGAACTGTTTTGTTGAATCAACTTGATCTTTCCTCTGAGTGTATGAAACAATATTTGTTAATAAACAAGGCTTCAGTTAATTAGGTCTAACTCGAAAACAACAAAATCTTCCATATTCCACGTAGTCGGTTTTTTGTGGGGAGTCTAAGAAGGTGAGTCAAAAATAAACATTAGCTGCGTGATATATGGAAGGCGCCTAGTGAACATATGGAAGCCTCTAGTAGAAAGTTCATTAGTCGCAATCTGCTACAATCGAAAATGAAGATCGCCGCTGGAACTCTACTCCTCGGTTTATCCGTTTTCCTTCATTCTATTGGTAAATATATAATAATTTAAAACGAGATAGAACGAAAGAAACAATTTATAGGGATTTGAAGAGATTAAAAAATATTTGAAAAAAATAAAAAAAAAGGATTTAAAGAAGTACAAATAGATTTACATGGATTTGGGAGACTTAATTTAATTTTCAAAGTTTTTAAAGCTTTCTTAGAGATTGTATAATAATGTTAGTTAAGTTACGCTCATTTTAAATCTTCAAAATATTTTTCTTTTTTTTAAATACATTAAAATGTCTTAAAATCGGTTAAAATATTTTCAAATCCCTGGAAAAATTTTGGAATCCGATACAATCTCTTCAGCTCTTATGATAGTCCCATTAATTTCGTGAAAATGCTTTTGTATTTTTTGAAATCCTTTAATATCTACCGAAATTTTTGAAAAGCTTTTTAAATTCCTTTAAAAGTATTAATATTTCTAGTTATACCTTAAAATCCTGTAAAAACTCTGAGAATATCTTAATATTCATTAAGGTGCCATGAAATCTGTTGAAATAATTAGAATTGCTTGAAATCTCCAAAATTCCTTAAAAAGCCTTTAAATCTCTTGAACTCCTTGATTATCCTTTAAAAATGTAATTAAGTCTTTTAAATCCTTCGGAATCTTTCTAAATCTATTTAAAACTCTTAAAATAATTAAAATCCTTGAAAATTATAAATAATCTTTAAAATCCCATATAATCTTTGAAATCAAGTTAAATTCCCCAGCACTTCTTGAAACTTCTTAAAAATACTTTTTAATTTCTTCACATCCGTCAAAAACCTTTGAAAATTCGTGGATTTTAAAAAAATATTTTAAAATCTGTTAAAATCCCATGAAATTTTTCATCATTCATGAAAAGTTTTAAAAATCCTATTAAATTCTGTGAAAATTGTATAACTATTTTAAATACTCTGTTGTCTTTTGAAATACCTAAAAATCCCTTAAGGGTAGCTTCTCATATAAATGGTTCAAAAAATCGATTTTTGTTGTTTCATTAATAGATTGCATATACACAGAAAAAATAAGTTGTCGACAATTTACTTGTCTAGTCACCCATTCTAGAATAGGTGTTTTTTTTAAATCTCATCTAATTTTTATTAAAGAATCACAGTCTTCATAGAAAAAGTAAAAAGAAGGTCATAGAATTATGGGAATACAAGGTAAGAATGTGAATTCCTGAATTTTTATTTAGCAGATTTTAGCAAACTTCTATAAAAGCATTCAATTAAAAAAAAATGTCCTCCAGATATCAAAAGATTTTAAGTAAAAAAACTCCCTAGCACAGAAACGAATGACCGGATTTTTGAGTTATCAAAGAATTCCTTGACTGTCTTCTACTTTATCTATATACACAGTTCATTCGTGAAGTTCCGGGATGGATTTTTCTCTAAAGGTGCTTAAGGCTATACTGTTTAATCTCTGCATGAAATAATTACTCGTGTTCATTCTGAGCCTAACGCACTGGTTCATCGCAATGACTGCAGTCGCTTGTGTTCAGTGTACGTTTGAAATTATTTTTAAAAATTTAGTTTGTCACAATTTGAGTAATGAAACAAAGATCCGCAATTAAGTTTTGATTCAAACAAGGCGAAAGTGCTTTAGAAAAATATAATATCATACGAAATGCTTATTGAGGTGGCAGACTAGTGAGAGGTTCCAGATCAGGAATATCAGAGTTGTTAACCAGATCAACGATTTTCTTTAAACTTGAAGAAATAATAGTGTTAGGTAGGTACGACCTTGTGGTAAAATATTTCCGAGAAAAATTAAAAATTGTCGGAATTACGTCACTTTGATCTTTTTTAATGAACTTTTTTCAAAATACTCCGCTTAAGAAATTTTTTAACCAATTTTTATCAAATTTATAGGTGTTATATAAAATATAGTACCTTTTTTTCTCTAAAAATGAAGAAAAAAGTCAAAACTTCAAATAAAAAAATTTAAAAAAAAATTTATTTTGATTTTTCGTTTTGAGCTGGTATTTTTTTTTTAATTTTTCTCATATAAATTATTCCTTATGATTTTACCTTCTATTTAAAAAAAAGCTTGTAGCCTCTTCTGATTCTTGAGTTATGCACTTTTAAACCGAAGCGTGCACGTTTACTCTCCCACCTCGGCTAAGCGTCGTGGTCGACTGCGTCGAGCTTTCCTTCCCTGTTGAATATTAACCATTATTTGTCTGAGCTTGCAAAAACCGACGTACCAAATACTGCACGTTCTCTTCATAATCTTTTGCAGTGCAATAAATAGATTTTATTTTAGGCAGTGCATTTTTGGCCCACTCATAAAGCGATTGAGGAGTCGTGATTTGATTATCGAGTGGTCGCTGAAGACTCGCTTTTGCAGCACCACGCTTCAAGGTGCCACTCAATCCGTCGCATGGACTTTTTCCGTAGGAGGTGGCGAAAAAACTCCATCTAGCTTTCACTCCAAAATCTTGTTCATGGTTGGCAAGATTCATAAAGTTATACTTATTTTTATATTGCGATGCAGCTCCGTCGGTAAAATAAATTAGTTCTGTTACTGCGTGTCGTTTCTTTAATTCTTCAATCAATTTCTTGATATACAAATTGACAGCAGTTGCATCTTGATTGAGGCATTCAGAAACGATCATATAACTTTCGTGTTTTAATTCCCGATTTTCTTGAAAGTAAACAACGAATGGGTGAATCGTTATTTGTTCATTACTCCAGTAATGATCTATAACACAGTCTTGAATTACAGGAGAAAAGTTTTCGCCGAAATCACAGAGTATCACAAAAACTCCTGGTTCTATAGATTCTTTAATATCTTTTGAAAACTTACTTTGCGCCTTTGCTAGAAAATCGCGCTTTAAAAGTTCAGGTTATTTGTCGCTAAATTGTTGAACATGGTCATCAGCTGAAGCTACGATAGTTTCTAACATTGAACGATCAGTCACTATCCATTGTTTGTATGTAATTTGGTCAATAAATTTCTCATTAAACAAGTTTTTCAAAGTCTCGGCTGTTATTTCAACTCCAGGATATTCTTTACATATAAGTAAATAGCAATTAGGCGCGGAAGTGCTGCATATCATTGTTCTTAAAGTATCTTTGTAGGATCCAAGAAAATGATTCGCAGTCTCGGCTTTTGCAAGCTGATTCAGTCGTGCTCCAGATATCATCAGTTTCGGATTCTGATGGATTTTACAAACGCGTCCCACTACTGCCAGCCAAAATGCACTCTGTGCGTCTTAATTCTGCAAATTTCGAAAACCCGATATCGCAGGAAGGATGCTTTGCCTTAAATGTGACGTATAGCTCTTAGGTTTTCCAAAAGTAGTCGCTTTTGCATCAACAAACGGTGTTCATCCTTTTTTACTGATATGCAGTCTCTTTGGCCAGATATGTATCGGCTGAATTCGTGTCATAATAGAAACAATGCACAAGTGTTTCCGTCTCTTGTGAAAGTCGTTTTCCTAATCTGGGATTAGGCGTCGAACCAATTCGATGTGCAGTATGAATATTTTTCGCAGTGTGTGCCATACTGTATGCTACGCCAAACGTAGTTGTTATGTGATGAATTCCCCAACTAATCGGTAGCATAATTAAGAATTTAACTTTTTCTGATTTATTATTTGTTTCAGATAATTTTTCTTTGAGTTCATCAACCAGTTCATTTATT
>JAAAKG020051647.1:0-18344 GCA_010014905.2 Druon quercuslanigerum
ATACATGAAAATAGAAATATTGAGAGAGAAAAAACTATTACATTGTGTGTTTAAAAGTTAGTTCTGTAAGTTGAAATTTAATTTATTTTGGTGAAATTTCGTTTTTTTGAAAGAAAATTAATCCTGTTAGTTAAGAGTTTATTTATTTTGTTAAAAATTTGTATTTTGAGTTAAAAAATATTTTTTTCAATTCAATCACCATTTGTCCTTTGACCTTCATCATATCAGATTCAAGGTCATTTGAAAGTCAAACTACAAAAAATTCTATAAAAAATACAGAAAAATACATACGTAGGTTTTTGTGATTGCTGATTTCAAATCCGAGGTCCGTTGATGTCCATCATATCAGACTCAAGGACATTTGAAGGTGAAACTGCAAAAAATCCGATAAAAAATACAGAAAAATACACATATATGTTTTTGGGGTCGCTGATTTCAAATCCGAGGTCCGTTGATGTCCATCATATCAGACTCAAGGACATTTGAAGGTGAAACTGCAAAAAATCCGATAAAAAATACAGAAAAATACACATATATGTTTTTGGGGTCGCTGATTTCTAATCCGAGGTCCGTAAACCCCTATCACATCATATTCAAGGTCACTTGAAAGTCAAACTACAAAAAATTCGATAAAAAATACAGAAAAATACATAAGTAGGTTTTTGTGATCGCTGATTTCGAATCCGAGGTCCGTTGATGTTTATCATATCAGATTCAATGTCATTTGAGGGTCAAACTGCAATAAATCCAGAAAAATACAGAAAAATACACACATAGGTTTTTGGGGTCGCTGATTTCGAATCCGAGGTCCCTAAACCCTCATAACATGAGATTCAAGGTCATTTGAAGGTCTGACTGCAAAAAATCCAATAAAAAAATCCAGAAAAATACAAACATAGGTTTTTGTGATCGCTGATTTCGAATCCAAGTTTCGTTGATCTCCATCATATCATATTCAAGGTCATAAGGTCAAACTGCAAAAAAACAAATAAAAAAATCCATAAAAATACATACATAAGTTTTTGTAGTCGCTGATTTCGAATCCGAAGTCCATTGATGTCCATCATATAAGATTCAAAGTTATTTGAAGGTCAAACTGCAAAAAATCGGATAAAAAGATACAGAAAAATAGATAAATAGGTTTTTGGGGTCGCTGATTTCTAATCCGAGGTCCAATGACCTCTATTGTATCAGAATCAAGGTCACCAGGAGATCATTTAGGTACATTTTTCTAGCTCTACCACAAAATAATATTGAGTAAGATTCGTATTTAGTGTTCACAAAAACGTATATGTGTATTTTTCTGAATATTTTGTCATATTTTTTAGTTTAATCTTTTAATCACCTTGAACCTGATGTGATAGAGGTCAACGAACCTCGGATTCGAAGTCAGCGACCAAAAAACCTGTGTATGTATTTTTCTGGAAATATTATTGGATTTTTTGCAGTGTGACCTTCAAATGACCTTGAATCTGATACGATAGAGATAAGCAGATCTCGGACTCAAAATCAGCGACCACAGAAACCTATGTTTGTATTTTTCTGGATATTTAATCGGATTTTTTGCAGCTTGACCCTCAAATGACCTTCAATCTGATATGATGCATAAAATCGGTGAAGTTTTCATTTTTTAAAGGGTTGCTCGAGGTAAATAGGGGGGATAAGGGTTGTCCGTTCAGAGTGGTATTGACTTCTTATTGTTAGTAGATACTGTAGGATTTTTTTTTCTAATTTTTTGGGCCAAATATAAATTGGGCCAAAAACCGACTTAGAGAGCTGAACATTCTTGTATTTGGTTCAAATTAGTCTTGGTTCGTAAAAAATGTGAAAAGTTAATTTTTTTTTAGAAAATTAATATTTTTGTTTGAAAATTCATTTTTTGGTAATTTATTTTGTTCGGTGAAAGATTCATCATTTTTGTTAAAAAAATTATTTCTGTGACTGAATATTTATTAATTTTATTGAAAATTTGTCTTTTTCTACGAAAAATAATCTTCTTGGTTGGAAATTTATCTTTATGGTTAGAAACTCAACTATTCAAGCAACTTGTTAAAACTTCATTTTTTATATGCAAAAATCATAATTTTCGTTTAAATTAAGCTTTTTTGTCGAAAATTCTTCTTTTTAGTTGATCAGTCATATATTACGATAAAAATTCATCTTTTTTCTATAAGATTTAGTAGCAAATCTTGTTTTTTATTCATATTTTTTAGTTTAAAATTGAACTATTTCGTTAGAAAGTCTTCAATATCGGTTGAAAAATAGTGTTTTGACTAAAGAATTTGCGATTTTTGCATTTGGTTTAAAATATACAATTAACCTTATTTTTAGTTAAAAATTCGACTTTCTTGGTAGAAAATTAATTTTTTCGTTGAAAATTAATGTTCCTAACCGAAAATATAATTATTCTGTATTTTTTTTTAATTTATATTTTTTAATTAAAAATTGATGAATTTTATTGAAAAATCGTGTTTTTTTGTAAAAAAAAAATATTCTTCCTGGTTGAAAACTCAACTGGTTGGTCAAAAGTAATTTTTTTATTAAAGATTTACCATTTTAATTGAAAGTTCAGTTTTTTGCTAATCATTTTTATTTAGTTTTGTTTATCATTTTTGTTATCAATTTTATTATTTTGTTGAAAATTTAACAATATTCTTCTAAAGAAATCCCTTTTGGCTAAAAATTAAACTGTACTTTTAAAAATTCGTCTTTTGGGCTAAAAATAAAGATATTTTTGTAGAACTTTAAACTTTTGTTTAAGATATATATTTTTTCTGAAAAGTCAACTGAAATATTTTTTGGATGAAAAATATTTTTTCTGAAAATGCGTCTTTTTGATATTTTTATTGCTAAAAAGTCGTGCTTTTTCTGAAAATTGACTATTTAGCAGAAAATTAACTTACTGTTTACACTTCTTATTTTGGGGGAAAAAATGTAACTGGAATCTTGTTTTAGGAGAAATTGCATCTTTATTTAATCAAAATTTAATTCTTCGTTTATAAATTCAACCATTTTTTTTGAAAATTTGTCTTTATGAATTTAAAATTTACCAGCTTTAGTAGAAATCACATCATTCTGGGATAAAAAAGCAACTACTTTGTGAAAAAGTGATGCATTTTGTTTAAATGAAGTCGTTTAAAAAGAGTCAGACTTTTTGTTTAAATATAATATTTTGGTGTTGAAAAAAGAACTGACATTTTTTTTGGGTGAAAATACACCATTTTTTTGAAATTTTTTTTTTATTAAAAATTCAGCTATTTAAGGAGAAATAATTGTTGTCGAGAATTCACCTGTTCTGTTGAAAACTGAATTATTTCATAAGTAATTTACTTTTTGCTAAAAATTCATATTTTGGTGTTGAAAAGCAACTGAATCTTTTCTAGTTGAAAATTCAGTTTAAAAAAATGTGCAGTTTTTGATTAAAAATTCATTTGTTTTAGTACAAATTTCATCTTATTTCAATATCATTAAAAATTTAACTACTTTATCAAAAAGTCATGCTTTTGTGCAAATTAAGTCGTTTAAAAAGAGTCAGACTTTTTGTTTAAATATAATATTTTGGTGTTGAAAAAAGAACTGACATTTTTTTTGGGTGAAAATACACCATTTTTTTGAAATTTTTTTTTTATTAAAAATTCAGCTATTTAAGGAGAAACTTTTGTTGTCGAGAATTCATCTTTTTTTTGAAAACTGAATTATTTCATAATTAATTTACTTTTTGCTTAAAATTCATATTTTGGTGTTGAAAAGCGACTGAATCTTTTCTAGTTGAAGATTCAGCTTAAAACAAATGTGCAGTTTTTTATTAAAATTTCATTTCTTTTAGTACAAATTTCATCTTATTTCAATATCATTAAAAATTTAACTACTTCATCAAAAAGTCATGCTTTTTGTTCAAATTAAGTCGTTTAAAAAGAGTCAGACTTTTTGTTTAAATTTAATATTTGGGAGTTGAAAAAAGAACTAAAATATTTTCTGGGTGAAAATTCACCATTTAAAAAAAAAAATTTTTATTTAAAATTCAGCTATTTAAGGAGAATTTTTTTTTGTCGAGAATTCATCTGTTTTTTTTAGTACTGAATTATTTCATAACTAATTTAATTTTTGCTTAAAATTCATATTTTGGTGTTGAAAAGCGACTGAATCTTTTCTAGTTAAAAATTCAACTTAAAAAAAATGTTCAGATTTTTGATAAAAATTCAACTATTTTGTTGAAAAGTCATGCTTTTTGTTTAAATAAAGTCGTTAAAAAAGTGTCAGAATTTTTGTTTAAATTTAATATTTTGGTTTTCAAAAAAGAACTGAAATTTTTTGGGTGAAAATTCACCATTTAAAAAGAATTTCTTTTATTAAAAATTCAGCTTTTTTAGAACTTCTTTTGTCGAGAACTCCACTGTTTTTTTTAAATTAAACTATTTCACAGTAAATCTACTTTTTGTAAAAAAAATCATATTTTAGTGTTAAAAACGACTGAATATTTTCTAGTTGTAAATACAAGTTAAAAAAATGTGCATTTTTTAATTAAAAATTCATTTGTTCTAGTACAAATTTATTCTTTCTTCAATAAAATTAAAAATTCAACTATTTGATAGAGAATTTAACTATTTTGTTGAAAAGTCATGCTTTTTGTTTAAAATAAGTCGTTAAAAAAGTGTCAGAATTTTTGTTTCAATTTAATATTTTGGTGTTCCAAAAAGAACTGAAATTTTTTCTGGGTGAAAATTCACCATCTAAAAAAAAATTTATTAAAAATTCAGCATTTTTAGAACTTTTTTGCCGATAATTCCACTGTTTTTTTTTAAATAAACTATTTCACAGTAAATTTACTTTTTGTACAAAAATCATATTTTGGTGTTCAAAACGACTAAATATTTTCTAGTTGAAAGTTCAACTAAAAAAAAATCTGCAGTTTTTTTTAAATTCTACTATTTTGTTGAAAAATTATACTTATTTTTTTTTTGAAATTAATGCGTTTAAAAAGTGTCAGACATTTTGTTTATATTTAATACTTTGGTGTTGAAAAGAGAACTAAAATATTTTCTGGGTGAAAATTCACTATTTTTTAAAACTCTTCTTTAAAAATTCGAAATTCAGCTATTTTAGGAGAAATTTTTTTTGTCGAGAATTCCACTGTTTTGTTGAAAATTGAACTTTTTCATAGTAAATTTACTTTTTGTAAAAAATTCATATTTTGTTGTTGAAAAACGACTGAATATTTTTTCTAGTTGAAAGTTCAACTTTATAAAAATGTGCATTTTTTAAATTAAAATTCAACTATTTTGTTGAAAAATTATACTTTTTTGTTGAAATTTGGTCGTTTAAAAAGTGTCAGCCTGCTTGTTTGGATTTAATATTTAGGTGTTAAAAAAGAACTGAAATCTTTTCTGGGTGAAAACTCACCATGTTTTTTTAAACATTTTTTAAAAATTAAAAATTCAGCTATTTTAGGAGAAATTTTTTTTGTCGAAAATCCCACTGTTATGTTGAAAATTAAACTATTTAATATTAAATGGAATATTTTGTGGCTGAAAATTCACAATTTTTTTTAAATTTAAAAAAAAATAAAAATTCAGCTATTTTAGGAGAAATTTTTGTTGTTATATTTTCATCAGTTATGGTTGAAAAAAATTCGTTTTTTAGGATTAAAAATTCATTTTTTTTGTAGAAGTTTATTTTTTGTTAAAAAATTAATATTTTGATCGTAAAAAGTCAATTGAAATTTTCTTTAACAGAAAATTCAACTATCATTTTTAAAATAAAAATGCAACTTTTTGGTTAAAAATTAAAAATTTATCTCTTTGGTTAAAAATTAACTGTTTTATTGAAAACCATTATTTTTCAGATGAAATTACACTACTTTTGGTAAAAGTTAAACTACATTGTTAAAGATTTAATTTTTGTTTGAATGCTTGTGCCTTTGGTTGAAAATTTAAGTGTGTTATCGAAAAGACTTTTTTTGTTTAAAATTAATTTTTTTACTGAAAATTTAACTTTAACATTTTTTTTTAAATTGATCTTTTCACTTAAAAATGCTCCTTTTTCAGTAAAAAAAAAATAAATAATTTTCTTGGTTGAAAATGTCATGTTTGTTAGGTACAAATGCATTAGTTTTCTTTAAAATTAATTCTGAAAATGAACTATAACAAGCAAAAATAAATAAATAAATAACTAGCAAAACTTTTCTGGAAACTAAAAATTACGTTCAATAAGAGTGGGGGAGGGGGGGGGGGTGAGAAATTGTTTGGGCCGGTTGGTTACGGGGGGGTGGGGGGGTCTCAGAGAGGGCCTAGAATCCGTTACGTAATTTAAGTACGGCCACTTATGTAGAGGATCTCTACCGCTGACCAAGCTCGGCGGCAGCAGTGTGAGGGGAAGCCGCGTAGTGGGGGAACAGTGAACAGGTATCCGGCGCAGAATATTGTTCTCTGCCCAATAAATGTATACCCGGTTCTAATAATAATTTATTAGTGCCTAGTGAATAGAATAATTTATAATTAATATAATTATTCTGCAATTAAATAGATATTATGCAGTTTTACGTCCTTTGCAAATCGTCAATATAAACAGAAGGAGTAAAATTATGCTGATTGGGGCTTGGGTGGGTTCCACTCTCTGTTCAATGCCTCAGGTAAGGGGCTGTTCATAAAATGCGTTACTAATTTTGAACTTAAAATTATTTCAAATCTGGAGAAATTGAGTAATTTTTTAATGAAAATAGGGTATTATATTCTTTTCCAAAAAATTTATGTCAATGCCATATTGAATTAAAAATAAAGCGTTTCACTCCTAAGATTTCAAGTCAAGATATATTGCATTTTCAAGAAAATAGTTTTAAACAAAGATAAAAAAGAAGATAAGGTAAAAGATAAAATATTAGTTTTTAACGATCATAAAGAAAAATTAAAAAAAAAAATATTTTCAACCAGATGAATTTTCAGTTAAAAAATTAATTTTTAATAAAAGAAAGGAATTATAACAACGATTTTTTAATTTTCTCCAAATCAGTGAATCTTTAAAACAAACTGATTTTTTAAAAAAAGTAGTTCTAATTCAAACTCAGTAGTTGAATTTTGATCTAGAAAGATGAATTTTTAATAAAATAGTTCAATTTTCCACCAAAAGATAAATTTTCCGCCAAGAAGATTAATTTAAATTTTAAATAAAAAACATCAATTTCCATTACAAAATTTAAATTCATAACTAAAAATGGAAGTTACATTTCAAACTAAAATGTTGAATTTTCAAATAAAAATGATAATTTTAATGTTATTATTAATTAAAAATTCAGATTATTAATCAGACGAAAATCTTATTTTTTTTACCATCATTCATTTTCTGAAAAAAAGAATCATATGAAGTTTCTACCAAATCTTTTAATTTTTAACTTATGAAAGATAAAAAATTTATTTAAAAAAAGGAAATTAAACAAAAATTAAATTTCCAACTAAACAGGTGAATCTTAAAAAGAAAAATTAAAAAAAAAAAATACATGAATTAAAAAAAACAAAACAATATTTTGATACTTTTCAATAAAACACATTCTTTCCGGATGAATATGAATCTTGTTGGTTAAAAATAAAAACATTTTTGTTAGGATTTTATTGTTTTCATTTGCAAAAATTAATTTTTTTATTTAAAAATTTAACTCTTTCATTGTTGGCTAAAAATATGTTTTTTGTTTAAAAATTCATGTATTTTGTTGAACATTCGTCTTTTTAATATTCACTTCTTTTGTTGAAAATTCGTCTTTTTAAGATTCACCTCTTTAGTTGAAAATTTAACATACAAAATTTACTTTTTTTAATAAAAATAAATTTTGTTTTTTTTTTGAAAATGTAACAATTTCAATATAAGGTTGAAAATTAATCTCTTGTAAATTCAAAATTGCATTATTGGCCAGAAAATTGAACTTTTTATTTTCTATTAAAAAATTTACTATTCCATTTTAGTTTAAAACTGATATTTTTAATGAAAATTGATCTTTTGTGTAAAGTTCTAACAAATTGTTTAATTTTAATTAAACAATTAATTTATAATTCTATTTTAATTTAATTTTTTTTAAAATGGTTTCATTCTTAACCAAAAATTTCAATTTTCATAAAAAAAAAATTTTCAACATAGTTGTAGTTTCTACAAGAATTCTTGAATTTTCAAATAAAAAAGACGAAGGTTCTAAAAATATTTTAATTTACAACCCAGAATAATATTATTAAATTAAATTAATGCTTGTTTGACATTAAAATTTTTTTAAAAATGTAGTTTAACTTTAAACTGCGTAGTTGATTTTTAAACTAAAAAACAGGAATTCTCAAAGAAACATGTTAATAGTTGATAGATCAAGTAACGATTTTAATAAAAAATTAAAAATAGCTAAATCCAACAAACATAAGAATTTTTAAACAAGATAGTTATATCGTAAACCAGAACATATCAATTTTCATCCAAAAGTTGCATTTTGAACTCAAATGTATTAATTTTCGATCAAGAAAGATGAATTTTGAAAAAATCTCTTGTGGTTAAAAATGGTATTATTTGATAATAATTTTAATATTTTGGTTAGGTATTCATAATTTTAATGCTAAATTTAACTTTTTGGCTGGAAATTAACTTTTTTTAAACAAATTTATATTTACTGAATTGAAAGAACGACCGACTACTAATATCCCCACTACTACCACGACAAACAAACATGTATATATGCTCTCTCTCTCTAAACTATTCTGGAAAAAATTCATTTCTTTTGTTAAACTTTCGGTCTTTCGCATCGAAAATTCAACTTTTATGGTAGAAAAGTCATCTTTCTTGGTTGTAAATTAACTTTTTATTTCGAAAATTTATATTTATTGAACTGAAAGAACGACCGACTACTAATATCCCCACTAGTGCCACGACAAACAAACATGAATATATGCTCTCTCTCTCTTTCTCTCTCTGCATTCTCAATTATTTTGATAAAAGAAATTTTTTTGGAAAAAGTTCATTTATTTAGTTAACCTTCGGCCTTTGTCATGGAAAATTCATCTTTTATGGTAGAAAAGTCATCTTTCTAGGTTGTAAATTAACTTTTTTTTTTGAAAATTTATATTTATTGAACTGAAAGAACGAACGACTACTAATATCCCTACTACTGCCACGATAAAAAAACATGTATATATGCTCTCTCTCTGCATTCTCAATTAGTTTGTCAAAATAATCTTTTTTGAAAAAAGGTCAATTCTTTTGTTAAACTTTTGGCCTTTGGCATTGAAAATTCATCTTTTATGGTAGAAAAGTCATCTTTCTTGGTTGCAAATTAACTTTTTTTAAACGATTTATATTTATTGAATTGAAAAATTCCATATTTGGCTAAAAATGTATCCTTTATTAAGGTAAAATGCATTTTAAAAGGTTAAGAATTCAACTAGTATTCGCTTAAACAGTGACCTATTTTGTTAAAGATTTAATTACTCTGTTGCAAATTCAATTTGTTTGTAAAATAATCTTTTCTGAAGAAATATTAACTTTTTTGTTAAACTTTCGGCATTTAGCATTAAAAATTTTTCTTTTGTGGTAGAAAAGTCATCTTTATTGGTTGCAAATCAACATTTTTTCGAAAAATTATATTTATTGAATTGACAAAAGGCAGACTACTAATATCCCCGCTACTGCCATGATAAACACATATGTATTTATGCTCTCTCTCCCCCTCTGTGCATTATTTTACTATACGATTTCCTTAAAACTCATAATGATTCCTCAAGAAAAATTTCAAAGTTAATCCATTTGATAATTTAAGTATTCCATATTTGGCTAAAAATGTATCCTTTATAAAGATAAAAATGCATTTTAAGAGGTAAAAAATTTAACTATTATTCGCTTAAACAGTGACCTATTTTCTAAAAGATTTAATTTTTCTGTTGCAAATTCAATTTGTTTGTTAAAATAATCTTTTTTGAAAAAAGTTCAACTCTTTTGTTAAACTTTCGGCCTCTGGCATTGAAAATTCATCTTTTATGGCGGAAAAGTCATTTTTATTGGTTGGAAATTAACTTTTTTTTTTGAAAATTTATATTTATTGAATTGAAAAAACGACCGAATACTAACATCCCTACTACTGACACGACAAACAAACATGTATATATGCTCTCACTCTCTGCATTCTCAATTAGTTTGTTAAAATAATCTTTTTTGGAAAAGTTCAACTCTTTTGTTAAACTTTCAACCTTTGGCATTGAAAATTCATCTTTTTCGGTAAAAAAGTCATCTTTCTTGCTCGTAAATTAACTTTTTTTGAAAATTTATATTTATTGAATTAAGAAAACGACCGAAGACTAACATCCCCACTACTGCTACGACAAACAAACATGTATATATGCTCTTTTTCTCTCACTCTGCATTCTCAATTAGTTTGTTAAAATAATCTTTTTTGGAAAAAGTTTAATTCTTTTGTTAAACTTTTAGCCTTTGGCATTGAAAACTCATCTTTTATTGTAAAAAAGTCATCTTTCTTGGTTGTAAATTAACTTTTTTTTGAAAATTTATATTTATTGAACTGAAAGAACTTGAAAGAAATTGAAAATTCATCTTTTATGGTAGAAAAGTCATCTTTCTTGGTTGAAAATTAACTCTTTTGTTGAAAATTTAAATGCCTTCAAAAAATTCGTATTTGTGGCTTAAAAATAAGTAATTTGTTTAAAGCTAAACTATTTCGTTAAAAATCAGACATTTGGTTTCTAGTTTAACTTTTGGTGAACATTTTTTGTTTTAGAATTCACCTCTTTTGGTAAAAAAATAACCTTTTTTTGTTGAAAATTCAACTATTTTGTTAAAAATGTAATGTTTTTGAATTCAATATGGTACCTATAAATTATTTTATTTGAGAGAATTATCTTATTTATCACATAAAAATTTCTAACGTAGTTTATGAAAGGTTCCTAAATTAAATTTAAAACAAATTAAAATAAGGGAGACCATTCTATAGTAGATAATGAACCCAACTTCTATGATTAGAAATTTAAAATACCAGTGAATCTAAAATAATTAATTTAAATTAATTAATTAGAATTAGAATTAATCAGAATTATAACTAATTATTTAAAGTGTATTTGAGCTTTTAATTAATGATTATCTACTGTAGGGTAGACTCCCCTACTTAAAAATTAAAGTGACTAAAAAAAATAATGAAAAATGTATGTTTTTTTTTATTTTTCAGATGCTTGTATTTCATGTCGAAGCCCATCCTAATTTTACGTGGTACGAGCAATGCATCACATTTAATACATTTCCGAGTTTTACTCACGAATTGACTTATTCATTATTTGGAATGCTCATGATGTATTGGCTTCCCCTAATTGTTATAATTTATTCATACACGAGTATTCTCGTAGAAATTTATAAAAGATCCAGGGATTCTAATCCTGGTAAGGATTTATTATTATTTTAATACTGGATTCCAATTTTTTCAATTTGATAAAGTATTTGAAGAACATTGTGCGCGCTAGGCGCACTACATATTGTTATGAATTGCCCAGAAAAGATTCTACGATTTGAGAACGTTCTTTATAACTCTTGCTTATTCAAAGGCGCACTTATCTCAAGGCTTACATATTCCCCGTCTTTTGAGCTTGGGTATTCCAAGTGGCGCAGTTCCGTCACCTCCCATCACTGTCCCTGTACGGCACCGACTTCAAAATTCACGTTCGCTTACAGATCTCAACATTTGTGAAATGCACACCTACTCACATAAAAATACTGCCAGGCGGTTTTTCTTACTTTTATTAATAAATCTTCATAAATTTAATATAAATAATTGAATAATATCATAAGAGAAGGAAAACATTTCGCAAAACTTTTTTAAATTTTCGCGGGCAGGGTTCCGGGTTGAGAGAGGGGAATGCTTTCTGGAGTCCAACTGAATATGGCTCTGTTGGTGCAGCAAATATCTGGTCGGTAAGGTAGGAATATGGTCATGTGACGCACTCGTCACATGGTCTCAGTAAAGAAAAGAGTTCGGCGGAGCTGCGAGAAGAGCTTAACGGCCTGAAGGAAGAAAAGAGTTTTTGCGGAGTTGCAGGAGATTACCATCTTGAAAAGAGAGGGTGGCGAAGCTGGGGGAGCGTACTCGTCTCAGAGAGAGAGGGGGGCGGGAGGGTGGTGGAGCTGCGGGGGGCGTACTGACCTGAAGAGAAGAGTTTGGTGGAGCTGTAGTGAGCTTACCGACCACTTTAGAGGAAAAGCAGAAGGTGAAAGAAAAACCTGGAATTGATTGAATCATTTGCTCTATTGCTCAAAAAAATGGTACAAGACCAGATGCGACCGTAGGACGAGGTTTTTTTTGAAGGGTCCAAAGAGGGAAAATCTTCAAAAGACATTAGGAAAATTGGTAGTGTCAGATTCGCTCTGCACACCTACCGACTAAAACCCCTCCCCGACTGGTTCCCAACCTAGCAGGTTATGAATCAAGATGAAAAGGAAATAAGGGACATCGAAGTTGGTGATCCGAGACAGTTATACTGCAAGGACACTCGCGCATAAGGCTAAACATGGAAAAATAAGAGACGGATGACTCAATTAGTGCGGCGAGACGAGAAGGCAGGGTCTTCTAAAGCGGTCGGAAGTTTTACCTGCATAATTTGCAAGTGAGTTGGTGCAGGGATTTGGGTGATTAGACACTGAAAGACGAAGTTTTGCAGCGTATGTGTGAGCGGCATTGGTGATGGATGGAAGGTTGAATTCCGCAAGAATTTGTTTGTTACGGATAAATCAAGGAATGTTTGAAGCGGAACAGAGAAGGCGCATATATGTGCCTTCAAGTTTGGAGAGACGATTTGGGGTAGCAGAGCCCCAGAGAGGAATCGCGTAGGTGCAGATGCCTTACTGTCGATGGCTTGGATTTATTCGGACCAAGTGAGTCATTTGTCAAAAATAAGACAGGTATATTTTGCGGGGAAACTCCATTTAATTGGAAAAGAGTTAACGAAGAGTTTAGGGGGATTACGCTGGGGACGTGAGAAGAAGACAGCTTCAGATCAGCTTCAGGAAACCGACATCATCAGCTTATTGAGGGAGAGAGTTTGGAGCCCATGGGACACTGGAGGTCATAAGTTGGGGGTCCGATAAGGTTTTTTCAACGCGATCTCTAAGCTCCTGTTCGAGAGGAAGGATTTGATGAAAGCGATGAGATAGTGAGGAAAATTTATCGGCAATGTACTCAGAGACACGACGAAGTTGATGAGCTGTTCCATGACGTTTGCGAAAACCGTGCTGGAAGTCAGGAAAAAAGTTGTTTTGCGAAACAATGTCTTTAAAACGAGAAAGAATGATATCTGGCGCTAGTTTGCTGAGAGTACAAAGCTGACTGATAGGTCGAAAGCTGGATGCTGAGCTGAGAGGTTAACCCGCTTTTAGAAGAATAATTACAATAGCTTCTTTCCAGGCTGAGGGAAAGTATTGCAAACTCATCATTGCGTTAACAATGTTGCAGATAGCCACGATATGTTTGCGGGAAAGTGTATTCAGTATAATATTGCTGATGGAGTCATTACCGGGAGTTTTGCGATTTCTCAAGGAGCGGATTGAGTCGGAGACTTCTTTGGGAGAGGTGGAAATAAAGTCTGTGTCAGTGACAGTAAAATTTTGAGCAGTCCTAAAGACATGGTTGTGAAAATTAGCAAATTTTTCGAGGCTAAGCATTGATCTTTAAGGGAATCTGCCAAAATTTTTCTTTTTTCTCATCGAGAGAGAAAAATTGACCGTCCTTGGCGAGAGGGGGAGGTAAGATTTCCTATTACGGAGGGATTTGGTAACTTTTCAGCATCTTTTGGGTAATAATTCAGCTTCGGCTATATATATGTAGGAGTCCAAGGAAGATGGATTAATAGTATGGAGAGTAGTGGTTAGTTTTCTTTAAAGGGAGTTGAGACGCTGGCGCTGTTTAGGATTACGATAAAACTGCCAATGTTTGCGGACTTGGTTTTTCTTGCGGATATGAACGCAAGTGGCGGATAAAAGTTTGGATTTGCGAGCAGAAGTGTAGTTGGTTGAGGTAGCGAGTTGGACAGAGTTTTGGATGTCTTTGGTCAGGGCTTCAACAGCTGTATCCAGATCAGAAGTTGCTTGGATTTGACAGTATTTGAGAGTGGAACTTTTCAGAATATATTTGAGATAAAGGTAATCGATTTTTTATTCTGTAGGGGGTGAGAGATCAGGTGGCCCAATGGGGGCCTTTAAAATTGAGACAAGATGGAGTGGCATCTTTTTGATTTCGGACTGAGTAAGAGGCGGTGGTGTGGCTACGTCCGCAGAATACGCAATCCCAAGAGGCATGACAGTAATTATCAGTGTGGAATAATGTGAGGCAACGACGGCACTGACGAATGATAATTGATTTTCTCTTGGCCTCAACGTGAAGGCTGAGGCTAGCAAGAAGTTTGATGTCGAATATCGACTTGGCTGTAGGCGAGGAAGGGTCTAGATGGACGACCACCAGGGGCCAGATTTTATACCCTTTTAATTTATGATGAACTCCTCTGATGACAACGATAAGGTCTTTGTCTTTTTAGAGCTGGTTAATAGAGTAACTGATTTTATTCTTTTCAAGTTTGTAGGTGGTAGCGCGGAAACTATCCACAGTTTGGGGAAAGACGAATATTTTGTCAGAGGTGTTTTTTGCATGGCAGATAGGAGTGTCAGCTTTAGAAGGGCTGAATGGAATTTTTACCAGAGTTCTTTGCGGAGGATACGGATAGTAGGAGGACTCCGCTCCTTGGAAACTGATTCATCTCCTTCGAATGAGCTTGAGAAGATAGACTCATCGTCGGAAAGTGAAGAGGTAGCTGATTTTGTGGGATTAGCAATGCACTTGCGTTTGGTCCGTTTAGACTTTACCCTTTGGTAAGCATTTGTAGAGTCTTCAGGCGAAAAATCGAGATCGTTTTGGATCTGGAGAGTGTCCATGGATTCCAAGCCATCGTCTGGGTTTGATTTTATCGAGGTCGGAGGTACGCGGGATATTAGTGCTGCTTCGTAGGGGTTAGGAAAGCGGAAATAAGTGGTAGAAGGCGGTGGTAGAGAAGAGGTTGGGTTGGACAAAAAGGAAGAAGAACCTTCATCCGAATGAAGATTGGACATGATAGCGTGTTTAAGAGTTGCCCTGAGAGGGTTGCGGTGAACGTATGGGCCTAAAGAGAGAGAGAGAGAGGGGGGGGGGGGGGGGGACATTTTGGGGGGGCTAGGGGGGTGTTAACGACAACTTTAGAGAAAGGGGGGGAGGGAAAAGAAAAACCTGAAATTGATTTAATCTTTTGCTCTATTGTACAAAAAAATGGTACAAGACCGGATGCGATCGTAGGACGAGGTAGCCCGTTCGAACGTCGGAGCGAGAGTGTCGTTTGTGCTTTTAATAATTTCCTTTATTGACATAAATTGTGATACAGAGATTTTTACATGTCCTGTTTATTGTTGATTTATATTGAGATGCCTATTTCTATGCAAGAAATTTTACTCTATATTTGGAGAAAAAATATGAGAAAAACTCATAAATTTATATAGTGAATCTAAAACTAGTTAACGTTGAATAACATATACAGTGCTTACGAGCTAACTTATGAACTATACTCAGTCTGTGAGTTATTGAGGCTTTTCTAATAATACTTGATAAGGTAATTTATATTTGTTTGAAAAAGGTAATGATTCTTTATCTCTGTACATTATAAAGTTAAAAATAATTATTAGTTAAATTGTACATTTCTTCTTCGATGGTTTTAATGTTGCATTTCTCATGTAAGCTTTTACTCCTGTCCTTCAGTTCGGATTTATTTATCATTCTAAGGCACCTGTGTTGTATAATTTGTAATTTATTTATGTTTGATTTGCAAGTATTGCTCCATATGGGTGCCGCATACAAGATGATTAGCCTCACTATAGCTTTGTACAATATTAATTTTTTTCTATTATTTAAGGTACTACGTCTTCCTAATAGACAGCTAAGAATTCCTATAATCAATAAGCCTTTCTTTTAATACTCATCACATGTTTGGTAAAGAAGAGCTTTTTATCTAGAGTTATTCGTAGGTATTTCCCTTTAGTCGTAGGTGCAATTTTGGTGTCATTCATATAGAGGTCTGGTACTTCCTCTTTCTTGCGCTTATTGCTAAATACAATTAAATCAGTCTTATCGGAATTAATTTTTAACTTTCACTTATCAAAGTAATGGGAGAGGATGTTCAGGTATTTTTGTATTTTCATAATCGCGTTTTTTATACGCCATCGCGCTAAGTAGACAGCTGTGTCATCCGCAAAAAGTGATAATTGATTTAATGGTGATTTTGGAACGTCGTTTACACAATAACAAGTTCTGTTTTTAAGATAACTCTGTATTATTTTTATCATGTACATTGGAAAGTTTAGGTTAGCAAATTTATAAATTAGACCTTCATGCCAGACCGTGTCAAAAGCTTTCTCCATGTCCAACCAAACCGTTACTGTTGATTTATTTAGATTAAAATTAGTACTAATGTAATTTGTTACTCTATGCAATTGTTGAACTGTACTTATATTTTGGCGGAAACCAAACTGTTCGACTTCCTTGTCGAATATTAGCATGTATGAGGGGTCACTGTAGGGTTTGGGTACAAATGGTTTCTTTTTGAGCACAATGACCTGGTCACACACGAGTCCTTGTCGTCTGAGGTCCTCCTCGATTTCCTTTACCGGTAGGTTGGGTAATCTCTTGGCGATAATGCGCTTCTTACGTAGCCACTTCGGAGTGTAGGTGTAATAAGTCATATTGTCCGAGTTTAGCTTCTCTTGAAGAGCTTTAGAATCCTGAATTGACCCGGGATGTATTGTCAATTTATTGGCCGAATAGTCAATCCTAATGTCCTTTATTTTGCACGCGTTCTTGATGGAATTGATGCATCTGAACTGATTGTCCATTTTTCCTGTGACGATTATTGGTGGAATCTTTGTTTCTTTCTTTTTGGTTGATCACTGCTTGCTGCGTCATCTATGGTTTCATCATCGATATGTTCATTATCTTCTGGCATGTCCTTCAATAATAGCCCGAAACTGTTGTAGGTTTGTATTGTAACACTGTTTTCGGTGTCCTCTCGATCCTCTACTTTTTGCTTCTTTCCTTGAGGGCTGTTGCTGTTGCTTCCTGTCATGGCGGCTGCCAAGAGTTTTTGCTTGCCTTCGCTAAGGCTAAGGATTTCCTGAATTAGGTTTCGCGCACTAAGACCTTGTTTTCTGTGGTAACGCGATCCATGCTTCGCTACTCCGCGGAATGGGGCAGCACGAGCTGCTCCCGCCTTCGACTTATTTTGAATTTTAGTCGTCAGAATTTCACTGTGCGGGAACTGTTGCAGCGCAACGAACTCACTACCAAATATAGATTATATTAAACATCGTCAACAACACACTCAAACAATCAATTCATCGATATCGATCGATATATCAATATAAAGCTCAATTCATCATCAACTCTGTGTCGCTTTTTTTTAGTTAGTTAAAAATGTTCTTTATTGTTCTTGGATTTTTGTTACATAGGTGTGGTATACATTTTTCGTTTCTATCTTAAGCGACTTTACCCGAAAATAGTTTTTGAGTTCTTATTGTAGTTGTAATAAATTTTTTGTTTCGCTAGTTATGTATCTTATTTGTGAGAAAAAATGTGAAAAAAACCTATTTAATTTTATGACTTAGAATATGTTACAACTTAATCTAGCTTTATCTAATCTATATATAATATTTACAGTTACCTTAGCTAATACAGACTGCGAAAATTAAAGTTTTTTGGAGATAGTTTGTTTAATTCTGCAGCAAGTGCTGTGTTAAATTATATTGGATCCTGAAAGGCGCATAACGTAGCGAAGATGTATCTTTCAGGATTGGAAGAGATAGTTGATTTACATAAAAATGTTCAGATATTTGAAATTTTTCTTGCTTGACTGTAGAGATTTTTTCTACATTACTTTTAAAAGTGCTTCCCCTTATAGATGCCGCATATAGCATTATTGGCCTTATAACAATTTATAGACTATAATTTTGTTTTGTGCATTCATTTTACTTTTACTGTATAATAGATAGTAGAGAGAGCCTATCACAGCAGCAGACTTGCTACGCGCTTTTTTGGTATTTGTGGTATAAGTAAGTTTGGAATCTAGCATTACTCCTAAGTATTTGGCATGTTTCCGCGGTTTGATAGTTTCATTATACATTTTTAGCTCTGGGATACTTTTATCTTCGTCATTATGAATGACTTATGAATGACTAATGTGACTTGACTTGAATGTTATTTGACTTTCTAGCTTGATTGCATGCGCTTCAAATGATTTGATATTATCTAGCTTTATTTCAATGCAAGG
>JAAAKG020051658.1:0-18344 GCA_010014905.2 Druon quercuslanigerum
TTATCGTGGTTTAAAGCCAGCAGTGATTTTTAATAGTGCTTGCGTCAATCGATTTCATAATTTCCGACGGTAGTGTATATATTTAAAAATTTTCAATAGCTTGATATTTAAAACAATTAGCATTCTCAAAATTTTAAATGTAGAAGTACACTCCTATCAAACGGGGTAATTTCAGACATGTTGGGTAAATTCGGACAACCCCAAATTTATAGGATAGATTGCTCAAGTCTATTCCAAGAATCTTGAATCAGTTGTTTAAAACCACTAATGTTAAGTAATTAAAACTATCAATTTAGGAATGTTCGAATTGTAGAAAAAGGCAACTAGGCAAATAAAAAACAGTTTAATTCATAAAGAGAGACAAATGTTCAAGCATCTGTTAAATTTTGAGCGTAAAAAGATGTTTCAGAGAAGAAAAATATTTCAAGCTAGTTATAATTTGAAGGGAAAAATAATTTTTAATACAAAATAAAAATTTAAAACAACTATTCAATTCTTAAGTTTCTTTCTTTATTTGCTTTAAGATTATACAAATATAATTTGTCCAGGTTTCGGGAGAAAATTAAAAAAGTTTTATTAAGACTTTCGATATGTTAAAAAATACACACAAAAATTTATGAAAAGTTACTTTTTTATTTTAAATGGCTTTAGAAAATTTGAGGCAAAATCTGAGTCATTTTGAATGTATTTTGGACTTTTAAACGC
Source organism: Druon quercuslanigerum (assembly GCA_010014905.2). NCBI lineage: Eukaryota > Metazoa > Arthropoda > Insecta > Hymenoptera > Cynipidae > Druon > Druon quercuslanigerum. The sequence goes on from JAAAKG020051658.1 coordinate 706, forward strand.
TTGGGAAAAAAATAAAAAATATTTTGTAAATTTTCGGAACGTTATTGTTAATTTTATAAAAAAATTTAATAAACAGATATCTGATAAAAATGGTTTATTGTTCAGATGAATTTGATAAGCGGTGCAAATTTACCTCGGCCAATTCTTTCCTTATGATACTTCACACCAACCAACATTCATTTTTTTATTATATAAACAAATGTATAAAAAAATTTATAACTCGACTACTTGTCAACAAATGGATTTGGTTTTTGTTACGAAATCGACTTCCAATGACTCAGAAAGGATTATATTTATTAGGAATCTTGAACACTTGATATTATTTGTTATTTACTTACATAAATTTCATACAAAAATACAGATTTTCATTAATTCTCGAACGAAATTAACTCTAAATAACATGGCAATGTACCATTCTTTTGGTACATGAATATTTTTTTTTTTAATTTTTCATATACTTTTATCATTAATAAATTTGTTGCATTAAATTTTTTCAGCTAGAGTGCCTATGAATGTAGATGGTTTTCAATCCTTACTCTGTTTTTATATTATTTTTAAAAAATTATTAAATTAGGTTATGAATTTGTGTATAAACTAAACAGTTATTTTTTGTTAATGAAGCATTCTCGGGGAAGGATTTTTCCAAGTAATTTCAAATTGATACATTGAACAAAAATACAATAGATTGTATGTTTATAGCAGATTTCTTTTAGTTAAAAATAGACGAAAATCTATTTTCGTTTATTAAACTTATTCAAACAATTACCAATTTTTACCAGATATAAAAAAATCGTACCCATAATTTATAGTCGACAAATTTCTAATCAGTTTTGTTTGAGGAATGAAGTGCTTAGCGAATTAAATGGATCATATATGTACTTTTTTATTAATTTGTGTATAACATTAACAATTAATATCAATTTAAAAAATGTAACCAAAAATAAACTATTTTTTCACAAACTTCATTTATAGGGTTTTTCAGCCCCGGGCGATTGAGGGAAAATGAGGGGAAATGTTGGGAGGGGTTGTACGGGGAGCGAATAAGAAATGAGTGGTGGTAAAGTAGGGGAAGTGAAAGGAAATAAGGGTATGAAAAGTACGGGAAGTGGGGGTAAATGAGTGATGAGGAAGTAGGAAGAAATAAGGGGAGCGGAAGTAGGAGAAGTAAATGAAATGTAGAAGTGGGTAATTAGATGACACAAGGGGAAATTTGGGGAAATTGAGTGCAGGGAAATAAAGGAACTAAGGGGAGAGGAAGTAATCGGAAAGGAGAGACGGTTTAGGGGACATGAGGGGAAATGAAGATAGGGTAGTAGGGGAAGTAATAGGAAATGAAGGTAAATGTTAAGAAGTGTAGGAGGGAAAGCAAGACGAAATGAGAAGGGAATTAGGGGAAAGGACAAGAGCGAAATCAGGGGAAGTAGGAAAAACGAGAGGAAACGGGGTTTGGGAGATTGGCGGAAGTGGGATGTGGGTGTGTTAAATATGGCTTAGTGAAGGATATAATGAGGAAAGGGAAAGTGTGGGAGGGGTAGGTGTGAACGGTTATTAATTTCGAAAAAAAATAAAAGGCTCAAAGAGTTCTTGAACTTTTAATTTCTAAATAAAGGAAAATAATCAAAATTATTAAACAAATGGATGAAACCATTTTTTTAAATATTATTTCAATAGGTATCCAGTTTTAGGATGCATAAGTTATAAATCAAAAACTAAAGTCCGAATTCTTTGTTGCATGTTCGAGAAGGTTTTTTTCTGGACTGTTTTCTCTATTTCTCGTGTACATTGCAAATACACAATGGGTTTAAGTTGTTTTATGTGTGATCTTAAGTGATGAGACTATCACCTCAATTGTTTGAAGACGGTGACAAACCGTGTGAAATTACGCGAAGAACCGGGAAATCTATGTGATTTTAGTACGGTCAAAGAATAGGCGTTGCAGAGACGACAAAAAAAGAAACTGTTGCGTGAAAAGTAAACGCGACAAGCAAAAGTTTCAAGTACTATTATTAAAATGATTTCATGCTTCATGAAACACTCCTTAGTTGAAAGTAATTTTTTACTCTTGGTGACATCAGAGTTTAAATGACAGTAAATTTACTACAAAAGAATCGATGACTATAGGCAACAACTTATTCATAAAAAACAAAAAAAAAAAAAAGATCCATATTGTTTCCCTCCATAGCTCAGTGGGTTAGAGCACCAGACTAGCAGTTTGTAGACCTGGGTTCGAATCCCAGCGGAGGTAGAGAAGCATTTTTTTCACAGCTAAAAACTAAAACATTTTTGGTTGAGACTATTTGATTAAAAACCGTCATTCCATCGACAAAAAACTATTTCTCTACACTAATCGACAACACAATGTCAATTTAAATATGAATGTGTGTGTCAAACTATAAAGGAATTGTTCCGAATTAGGGTGGGTGAAACTTTTTATTGAAAAATGACAAGGACAGCGAAAAGTTATGGTTTTTTTTCTAAATTTTTAGAATTTTAAGACTTCAATACATTTATTTTGTTTAGGGATCATAATAAATTAATTTTTTTTCATAATTTCTTCGGAATTAAAATTAAAATTTAACATTTTATAATTTGAAAATGTTTGGCTCACAGTTGTTTGATCTTAATGCAAGGAACTCTTCTGGTATTAATGCATTTCAAAATTAGTATTACTCTCAAATCTTGATCAATTATCAAAATAAATTGGATGTCTGAGATGATTTAATATTTTCTATTTCAAGAAAGTTCAGATTTTTCCACGAATAATGAAAAATAATTCATCCAAAAAGTAGCATCTGGAAGCTGAGAAGGCGAAATTTAATTAAAAACAGGAAAATTTCTAACCATATGGTTGAATTTTCCAACAAACAAAAAAACGAATTCCTAAAGAAAATACATAAATTTTTAATTTCGTAGTTATTAACCAAATAGTTGAATTATCAAACAAGAAGGTTATTTTTCTACTTCTGCTTATAAAACAGTAGAATTCTTCACCCGAAAAAATAAATTGTCAACCAAAAATTGAATTTTAAACCGAATAGTTAAATGTAAAATTTAATAAATTCATTTTCATACAAAATATATCAATTTTTCATAAAATACTTGAATCCTTGACTATAATAGTTGAATTTTCAACAAAAAATGTTGCATTTTTAGGCCAAAAATGTCTTATATACCAAAAGAAAGAACAATTTTAAACAAAATACATTAATTTTCAACTTAAAATATTTACATTTTCAGTCAAGAGGATTAAGATTCTGCCAAAAATACGGATTTTCAACAAAATGCATGAATTTTTAATGAAAGCATTCAATTTTAAACTAAAAAAGTTATGCTATAAATTTATATTCTCAACCAGAAATTGAATAGTTAAATTTTTAGTTGAAAACATTCAATTTTCAACAAAGAAATTAATTTTAAAGTGCAATTAAGATTCTTCAACTAAAAAAATGAATTTTTAACAAATTAATTCTACTTTCTAATATATTGTTGAAGTGTTCTATCAAATTTTTAAATTTTTAGCGAAAAAGTTATATTACAACCAAAACAGATTAATTTTTAAGCGCACAGTTTCCAAACTAGAATGACTAACGTCCGAGAAAATAGTTGAAATTTCAACAAAAACAAAATTTTTCAGTCAAGAAAAAAAACATATCAATGAAGAGATTAAATTTTCAACAGAAAATACTAATTTTAATGAAAATTTTGTTTTCTTTTTTTATTAGAAATTAATTTTTTCATCTCAGCTGTAGCTGTTCTATTTTTCGTAGAAAATATTTCCTTTATAAGTTGAAAATTCAACTATTTGGTAGAAAATTCATGTAATTTGTTGAGAAATCTTCTATTTGGGCAAAAAATAATCAAGCCTGTTGAAAATTCAATAATTTGGTTGAGGATTCAATTATTGGATTACAAGTTTTTTTTTTTTAATTCAATTCAACTGTTCACAAATTAAGTTTTTTTTGTGCGATTAAAATTAAGTTTTTAAAACTAAATTTTTAGCTATTTTTTTTTTGTTAAAATCTTTTCTTTTATTGATAATGTAATATATTCGTTGAAAATTAACTTTCTTGTAGAAAATGATTTTTTTTGGTTATTTATAACTCAACTGTTTTCTGAAACATTCGATTTTTTAGCATGGAAATTTAACTGTTTTGTTAAAAATTCGTCTATTATGTTGAATTTGACTATTTGATAATTCTTTTTTTTTTGCTGCTGAAAATTATTTTTTTTTTAAACTGTAAATTAAACTGTTGCATTTTTGGCTGTAATCCTATTATTTTGTTGAAAATTTAACTATTTTGTTAAAGCCAACTTTTTTGGTCGAAAAATTGTCTTGTTGAAAACTCGATCTTTTATATTGAAAATTTATTTTTCGTAGTAGAAAAGCCATCTTTGTTGGTTAAAAATTCAAGTTCTCGCGTTGAAAATTCATCACTCTTCTAAAGAATTTGTGTTTCGTCTTATAAATTTAACCAATTTTGTCAGAAATGCAACCCCTTTGTACGTTCACTGGAACCTGGATTAAATTACGGTTCGGGACACGTCTTGTATTGGCCTTGATACTATTTCCAGGGTATCCAAACGTAAACAGGTAGGACCGCGTGAATAATTTCTGTTGGATTTGGACTTATGACGCAACCTGGTGCAAATTGAATGTGCGGCCCTCGGTCTGTTTATCACAACACAGCTTTCCTTTTGGCCCCTCGGCTCCTCTCGTTACGATACCACGGGGGCCATGAGTTTGAGGAATATAGTAAATCCGAGGGAACTAATTCCAGGTTCCAGTTTAATTTATGTACCACCCAACTTTTGTTATAAAATGTTCATTAAACACCCCGAAAATAGATGTACAGCTAAAGACAATATTGGTTGTTAACCTTTCCCGATGAAGTAAAAAAGAAAGTAATAATCAATTGCGGATTCAAGTCTTGAAATAATTATTTTTGGAAACAAGATCCACCAGAATCCAGTTCATTATCAAAAACCAGTAGAACTTTCCGTCTCGACTCGCGACATCTCTCGTATTAAAAATTTATTCTCTCCAAGGAATCAGGAGTATTCTGCAATCGGAACTGGTCTCAGCATTCCGGTTCCGATGGAACTAGAATATCCTCAGTTCCCCGTTTTGGTGATATCAGGGGAATGGGGAAATAATGATCATTACAGCGATGGATCGTCGATCGCTGATCGTAAATAGTATCATATCCTGTGGTACGTATCGTGGATGGAGGGAAAAGCAAAAGGTGGAAGAGGACTGCCTGGTAGGATAGGGAAGAGGCCTCCGAGGAGGAGGAGGTGACCACGAGAGAGTTTTACGTGCCGAAATGAAACTACAAGCCGGAGAAAGTGAGAGCCGACGTAGCATACGGTAGGTACGAGAAGGCAGCCGGTCGGACTCCTCCAGGACAGAGGATAGATATAGTGTGTAGGCTTCGTAGAAGACACCATCAACTCCTGTAGACCTTCTCCATTTACTCGTATTTTTCTATTTTCTGTCTACGGGAGTACATCAGACTTCCTATTTCCTCTTCAACAATTGGCACATCCCAAAGAAGACCGAAAAAGTTCGTCAGAAGATTCAAAAAGTTCGTCGGAAAATCATCAAGAAGTTTGCGGGGTTTATCAAAAAAGAGACCAAGTTTGCCAGAAGAAGAAGAACAAGAGTTGGAATCGAATCATCAAAGAAAAGATGCGGGAGCGGTATTGATGAACCTTTTCAAATACCGTACCAGCGAAGATCGAAAGTTTCAAGGTCACTTGAGAATCTTCTGAAAACGAAAGGGAAGCTGGAGTTATCTTCATTTAAGAATTGATGAATCGTCCTGATTGAATTGAGATTTTCTATAGAGGAGTAAAAATTGAAGATTCTGGGAATAGGAGATACGATGGACGGAAGTTGGAGCGACTGAAGATTGATAAACGGATTTGGAAGCAGGATGTTGGAAGTTTTGTGACGAAATGTAAACGGGAGTGACAGTGAATCTTGGTTTGATAGTTTCCTGGTGGATGTTTGATATTAAATTTTGTTTTTCGATTCTTTTTTGAGGAATTTTGGATCTGTAGTGCACCTTTTGTGTTATGGTGTCGACAGTTTTCGTTCTAGAGGGACGAAGTTTGAATTCTGAGGAGAAGTTAAAGAAAGAGGATCTTTTGTGTTTGAGAGATTCTGCTCGTGCGGATCTTTAGTCATCAGATTGTCCCCAGGATTAGTTGGAGTCTCGTCTCGAGTCGGTGAGTGATTTATGTGTTTGGCAGCGAAAGGGAAATTTCACTTCTGCATATTCTGAGACTTTTCTATAACGAGTATTTTTAAAAGTTGGTTGACTATTTAATAATTTTTTTAACAATAATTTTTGATGTCAGAAAAATTTCATTTCAAGTCGGGCAAGATTTCAAGAATAGTCTAGGTCATGGTATCACAATGATTTTTTTGGATACATCATTCTTCAGTGAAAATAACATGACATTTTTTTAGATTGATCTCAAATATTTTATTTTTCTAATCATTAAAGATTAACTATGAATTTTCAGAAAATTTCTTTTTTTCAAAATGCATTTTTTTTCGAACCAGCATAGGTATTTAGGACTTGCTTTTCTCTCAACGTAGTGTTCTGTCAAATGTGTGGTAATATGTACTACATATGCCTTAAGTTTCGTTCTTGATAAAACACTAATTTACATTGGAAAAAAATTATTTTTGAATAATGGGTTTCACTCTTTTGTAATATACTGCATCATCCGCATAAAATTAATAGCATGCCTCTTTCATATAAGAAGAAGCTTTTTCTTTAATATTCGAAAAAGTAAAAAAATTCGTGTGCTATTTTGTAATTTCTTAAACTGCATTTAAAAAAAATCTATAAACTTTTGAGAATTTAAAAGCAATCTTCAAAGGTTTATAATATATTTTTTTACAAAAAATTTGTCATATCCAAATGTCAAATAATTCTGATATCCTGAGGCGTTATATCATCTCTATCTGATTTAAAATGAAATTGGTCTCTACAACATTTTTAAATATTTTTATGCTTACGGAGTCTTTTTGTATTTTTTTAAATATTAAATTGAGATTAAATATTACCTGTTTTTAAAAGATATGAGCCCATTAGAAGATTTAAAAATATTGTCAACTGATCCTCCTTAAAAAAAATTAGGAATAGTTTTGCCAATAACTTAATTAAAAAAATAAATAAATAAAAAATGCTCAAATTCTCCTAAAATGTATATTTTTACTATCAAAGGCATAGTCACTTCTTGTGAGCCTCTTCTTAAAACCTTTCGTAATATGCGGTTACATACATTTTTATTTAAATGAGAATAATAATAATACGAAGGTTAAATAAAAAGGGTTAACCAACATAGATAGATGCTACAATATTCCTCAATGCTTGATAAGTATATTTTATTCTAAAATTTTAAACCTGAGATAATAGTAATGTGAAGGAAAATCAAGAAAGATAAAAAAGAATTCGGTTGAGTGCCTTTCGTAATTGAGGACATTGCTGCAATGTCTTAAGGTTTCCTGACGTAAATGAAACATTTTTTTTGTTGTAATTCTGTCCTCAGTTATGTATCTATATTCTTAAACAATGCAATCTCAAGGTATTGCTTTCAGTGATAACTAAAAAACAGTCACTATCTGACCTCGAAAAGTGGCCCAACCCATCCTTTGTCTAAAAAAAAAGTTGTGACTTAATGTCGCCTCTTCACGTCATACAAGATATTGAGATCAAACATTTGAAATGGTGACAAAATATACATTTCTTTTCTTATCATAGGAATTAGATTGTGCAACTCTTTTTCGACTTTCTTAGCAATATATTGCGACTCTTTGCAGAAAATTGCTACTAATCGACTTATTCGTTTTTTCTTAGAAGTTCTTTTTACATAGTTTTAATTTTAATCAGAATGTCACTTTTAAAAGTAAAATTGAAAACCAGAAAAAATTGTTCCGTTTTAATTGAGAACATTAAAAATGGAATAATTTATCTTTAAAGCTTGGTACATGGAAAATTTTATTTATATACATTTTTAAGAAAAACATGTTTACATTCGATTAATTTTATATCCAATTACAGCCTTTACACTCTTTTCTCTATTTTCCCTATTTTTTAGAGAATTTCTCTTTTCTCCTTGGTTTCAAGAAACTTCCCGTGTTCCTCTTTTTATCGTTTTTTCGCTTCAGTACGAATTGAACACTAGAACTGAATACAAAAACGAATTATATTGTGTTGAAAGTTAATTATTTTTCGTGAAAAAATCAAATATTTTATTGAAAATTCAACTATTTTGTTAATAAGTCATCTTTTTGGTCAAAAATTTTACTGTTTTGTAGAAAATTTACCTTTTTGGAAATCTCTTTTATGGCAGAAAAGCAATAATTTTTGGCTGACAATTAACATTGTTGTTGAAAAAATAACTTTTAAGGCTGATAATTCAACTTTCTTCCAAAAATGGCTTTTTTTGCTTAAAAATTCTCAATTACTAATTAAAAAGTCATCTTTTATGGTAGAATAGTGATTTTTCATAGTTGAAAAATTATTATATATTTTTTTAATTCAACTGTCTTCGGAGAAATTTGCCGTTTTGCTATAAAAAACTAACCATTTGGTTAAAAATGCATCTAGTTTGTCCAAAATTCGTCTTTTTAATAATAGTCCAATTGTTTGGTTATAAATAAGACTGTTTGTTCAAAAATTATTTTTTTATCACATTTAGTTATCTGGTTAGAAATTCATCTTTATTGGCCGAGAACGTTCTGCTTGTTAAAAATTCAACTATTAAGGAAGGTTATTTAAGTGACTTATAAAAATTGGGGTTTTAGGCTCAAAAATTTAACATATTTAGTGCAAAAGCATTGTTTTTGTTTAAAGTTTAGTCTTTTCAATGGAAAATTCGACAATTTTGTCCAAAAACCAAATATTATGTTCAGACATGATCTTTTTTTGGTTATAAATGCAACAATTTTGTTGAGCATTCATGTTTTATTGATTGGAAATCGGTAACTATGCATTAAAATTTTATCTTTTATTGTAAAAAGTCATATTTAATGGATTGAAATTCATCTTTCTTGGTTAAAAATAAATCTTGTTGTTAAAAAATTTGTCTTTTCGGCTTGAAAAATCAACTATTTAGTTGAAAATGTAACTGCTGTTAGTTAATGCTTATTGCTTGAAAATTTGAACATCAGGTTCTTTGGAAGAAAAATTCATCCTTTTGTAAAAGAATATATATTTATATTTATATTTATATTTCATATTTATATTTATTTATATTTATATTTTTATATTTATTTAAAAAATAATTACTCTTTTATGGTAAAAGAGTAATCATTTTTAGTTGAGCGATTTTATTTGTCTAAGCAATATTATAAATTATCAAATAAAAAAATGACGTTCTTTTGACATACTTCAATCCAAAGAAAAGAATCTGGATGTTGTTGGAAATTCCTTATTATTTGTCGACTTTTGAGCACCAAATTTTCTCATCATCAGGACATTGAAATATTTAAAATTTTATTATTTAATTATTGATTTTATTATTGAGATCACTTCTGTTTAACTGTTAATAATTAAAATTAATCAATTTAACTGATTTCATTATAAAAAAATATTCAAATTAATAAATTCAATAAATAGAAAAATTAAGTGAAATGGAGACAAAACTGGCGTTTTGCTCGATTTTTCTCACACAACACGAGAAAAGAAGTTTAATTTTTGTATTGAAAAATGCTACCATTTGGTTAAAAACTAAATTATTTTGTTCAGAGGACATCCTAATCGGTAAGAAATTAAACTATTTTGTTGAACGTTTATCTTTTTAGATATAACGTGTGTCCTTATTGTTTGAAAAATGATTTTGATGGTAAAATAGTCATCTTTTAGAGTTTAAAAATAATTCAAAATTCTATTAACATAACTTTTATTGATCGAATGTTTAAAACGATTTAAAAATATATAACTTTTTGGATGTTTAAACAAATTATGAATGGAGTTGATTCAGTGCGGAAGGTCTAAACTTATTAGAAGCCAAAAACTTTGTGGGATGTCTCACAATCAGTTTTGGTCCAAAAAGTTTCTTGCCTGCAGAAATTGTTTCTATCTTAATTTTTTTCTCGATAATTCGCTATATTATAGGTATATATATATATTGTATTTTTACAATATTTAAAAAAAAATTATTTTTTTAAGGTCATTCTATAATAATTTATAATGATATAATCTTTTTTGCTTCAAAATAAACTTGCTTTTGTTGAAAATTTAACTATCTTCTAAAAAATTCGCATTTTTGCTTGAATTTTTGGGTAATTCAACTATTTTGTTAAAAACTCATCTTATTTGGTCGAAAATGTAACTGTCATCTCTCTGGACAGAAAATTCGTCCTTATGAATTGAAAGTGAAAAAGTCATCTTTTACGGTTGAAAATAATTTTTCTTGACTTAAAATCATCTCTTTCGTTAAAAATTGAAGTGACAAATTTCAATACTAATCCGAGCCCTGTTCTTATTATCAATTTCAATTGCAAAATTGCATAATGTTTTCTGGTAAACTATAATTAAATGTGTATAATTTTATGTAATGATAAAAAACTTGAAGTAGTTTAAGACCTAATTTAATTGTAATGATTGCAGTATTGTTTCATTTAACAGGATTTGACTTACTTAAATAAGTCTCGACTGGTCACCGGAGTCAGTGAAAGTATTTCCTGTCTTTCAAAATAAAATGTATTAGTCTTTCCGTGATTTCCACGCTTACGTGAGCGCATCACTGCGACTAGAAGCCTTGCCCAATTTTCTTCCATTGTGTCAAAAGACTCCAGATTCCTTCACAACGATAATAATGATCCATATTTCATTTCTCTGTCTAACAGAGAAATCACTGTACATACTAAATAGAGGTTAAAATGAAAAGTTTGTGCGTGGATTTCGATTTACAATCATTCTGATGATTAATATTGTTTAATTAACTAATTCTCAAAATAAGTAATAAAATAATATTTATATCAAATTATAATTCACTACTAATGAAATTTAAATAGCCCTCTCTGCGATTACGATGACACAAATACATTTTTTGAAACATAACATCACTTTCGTGTGTTAAAACAATATTTTTAATAACCTGTTTTTATGTTAAAAATAATTACAGATTTATGTATTTTACTTTTAGTTTTAAGCTAATTAAATTTTTTAAAGATTTTATATTTTAGATAAAGTTTTTAATTTAAATGAAGATAAGGAAATTGAAGATTGCCAGTTTTCCTTTAAGGTGTTAATGAGTTTGCGAGAAAGGACAGGAAGATTTGATGGATATCAGAAAGTTTACAATTTCTTAACTTTATCGTTTCGAAATTTTAGTTTTTAAATCGATGTCATTTTGAGATATTAAATCTTTTAATTTAGAATCCATAATTGGAAAGCTTCCAAATTTGGAATATTTAATTTTTACACTCCCGAAAATCGTAGTTTAAATAGGAATGCACTTGAAAACTTTTAAAACAAAAGTGTAAGAATTTATCAATTTAAAGGCTAATTTCTAGCGCAATTTATCTAGCTGTAAAATAAATAAAAAGATTTTCTTAATTTAACGTTTCATTCAAAAGAAATTTAATTTCAGAATCGAGTTTTTTGAACATTTTTAAACTGAGGCTATTATATTTATCGAAATTTTGAAAATTCAACCTTTTAGTTTAAGAATCTTTGCGAGCTAATACTTCAAAATTAAATTTTAAAAGCAGAGTAGATAAGCTCCCAAACTGAAAGTTTTAATTATTTAAAATATTTAATTATAATAAATGTATTCGTTTGGAAAAGGGGACAAAATCCATGCAAGCAAGATTTTAAATAAAAGTTTTAAATTTTCACTTCCAATGACTTCAAAATCCTTAGCTCCCGTTTCGAAAATATTTAGATTTTGAATGTGGATTCTTTTATTTTGAAAGTGATTAAATGGTGGAAAATTTCACTTTAAAATCTCAGGAAATCAGTTTTTTTAAAGCTTAATCAAAAAATTGATGTTTCACAAAATTCTATAAAAAAGGGGCATTTTCAAATACTGAAAAGAAGCAATTTTCATGAAACTAATTTTTTCCCACTTTTTCACAATTTTCTAAAATATTGAAAGGGTTCATTTCTCTTAAGATATTTACTTTTTAGTTTGCTCAACTAAATAGTTTGAGACAATATAATTTCATTTTTAACTTATTTTCATGGAAAAGTGTTGATTAGCCTCTTTGAAAAAAGGAAAAATCGTCGGTATAGAGGAAAAAGGTGCCATTTCAAAAATCAGTGGAAAAAGGTGCCATTTGAAAATTCAGTCAAAAAAGGTGTTATTTGGGGGCGAAGGCAAGAAAGTGCCATTTCACTGAGATAGGACTTTCTTGCCTGCAAAAATTGTTTCTATCTGGATTTTATTTTTTTCAATAATTCGCTATATTTGAGTTATAGAAATTGTATTTATACAATATTTTTCTAAAATAATTGCCTAAATGTAATTTTTAAATAATTTATAATGACCAGCATTTCTATTTAGCTACACGAGCATTAAAAAAAACTACTTGGAGGAATTGTAAATGTTACTAGGGGTTTTCGGGCACCCTGAACTTGATTCTGTCGTTAATTTTTCAATTTTATTTGTTTAAACAATTTGTTTAAACAAAATTATTTTAAAATTAAATTCTTTCTCACCTATTAATTATAATGACAATGAGGTTAATTTGTTTAAAAAAACATATGTATATATATATAAATATATATTTTCTTAGACTTAATTTTTGAAGTTTAAAGGAATTACACTTAGTTAAATCTGATTTTAGTTTATTTGAAAAAAAAATTATTTTTTGAAAAATTGTGCAAAAAAATTATTGAAATCAATTAATTTTGCAAAGTAGAAGTCAGATTCGAATGCAGCGCACTTTAAAACCCCTTATCCAACGTTTGTTGAATATTTTTTATTAAATTATTCTCTTATGAGCAACATAGTGTTTAAAAATTTTCTTATAAGCAAGATAGTGTTAAAAATTTTTTAAAAATGTCCTTAAACCATTTGCTTTACAAATGGCAGATTGTAATAAAAAAAAACTCAAGATAAACAAACTTTTTAAAAGCAAGAAAGTGCCTTTTAAGAAAGTTTATTTTGGTCAATGTTGATTGTTTGAGTTTTTTCTATTTGTTTTTTAACTGCAGCGAAAACTGGTCGTGTATTTATTTAAATAATTAAAAATTTAACTAGATACTGATTTATAAATAAGTTCATTTTTTGAGGTCTAAATGTCAATTCGAAGGTATTCTGTTAGCTAGAATGTGATTATAATTAATAGATGTAAAAAAATTTAATTTTGAAATAATTTCTTCAAATAATTTAGGAACAATTTGTTTAAATAAATTTTTTGAACAAATAAAATTAAAAATTTAATGACAGAATCAAGTTCAGTCGGCTCGAAAACCGTAGTGGTTTTTTTTTTTCAAATGCTGGTGTAGCTAATCAGGAATGATAGTCATTATAAATTATTCCAAAATGACCGTGAAAAAATCTTTTTTTTTCAATATTCAAAAAATACAATGTCTATAACAATGTATAATATAGCGAATTATCGAAAAAAAAATCAGGATAGAAACAATTTTTGCAGGCAAGAAAGTTTTTGGACCAAAACTGATTGTGAGACATCTCACAAAGTTTTTGGCTTCTAATAAGTTTAGACCTTCCGTACTGAATCAACTCCATTCATAATTTTTTTTAAACATCCAAAAAGGTATATATTTTTTAATCATTTCAAACATTCGATCAATAAAAGTTATGTTAATACTATGGGTGTATCCACTATGGCTGTATTTATTTGTGCTTATCTTATGAGCACTTTGCTTCCACAAATGTATCAAATAAATTTGCTTTCTCGAAGAGACAGGTTTTTTTAATAAAATAAAATATTGAGATTGATTATTTTTCAAGTTTATGTTCCTCTCTTGCCAAAAATTTTATTTTAAAAAAATCAGTGAGCCCGTTCAAATATCAATCGATGTTTTATATTGCAATTCACAACTTTTTAACTTAGTGCTATAGTGGTTGTATTCCAAATAAAAACAAAAGTTTTCTTCATACATACAGTGTAACCTTTTTTTAAACTTTCTAAGTCACTATTGGTTGATCAAGAACGGTCATCGAAAGTTCGTCAATAGATGAATCCAAGCGTCTCGAAGACGTCAACATTTAAGTCAAAATACAGTACTGTTATTTTCCCAATCTAAAAGAAAACCTCTCATATACAAGAAAAATAATGTTTTTAAAAAGTTATAAAACGTTATTGGTAGGTTATGCTAGGTCATGAAAGATTCATAATTTGGGCATTCGATGTGTCTCGGAGACGCTAACAAATATGTCATATATTGTAGTTTTCCCAATATGGATTAATTTTTTTCTATATAAATAGAATGCTCAAATTTGTTTGAAACTTCGTTAATCAAAACAGTTTTTCTCGTATAAACAATGTATTTTTTTAATATTTGTGAAAACTGTCTTATCATTTTTCGCCAGTTGTTGTTTCTCGTAAATCTATAGAGTCATTGTTTCTTTCTGAAGTGATTAGTCATGTGCGAAAATCATTTTAGAGATGGACAAGTTCTTGCTAAAAAAACCGTTACACAATGGAAAGTATTCGCCATGAAAGAGTATCGGTGAATTAGACCGAAAAGAGCAGAGCGCCTTTGCAAGGCCACGAGAAAGAGTGAAATTTCTTCAAACCGGTTCAGCATAGCCTCTATTTGAATTTTCGAATGTCAAGATCACAATGGACGAGAATAATATCGAAAAGATGAAAAGATTCCGTCACGTACTTCTGGGCCAGGAAGGCCCAACACTCGTCCTCATCAAGTTCACGGATCTCCGAGAAATTTACATTTTCTCTAGACTTTCGACGCGTCGATTTATTTCTGTAACGGTTTCGTAACCATGAAATTGGGGAAGAGGAACTTTAGGCGGTAATAAAAACACTAATGGGTTCCAATCCAAACCGTTTTTAACTATAGATTCATTTTTCTACATTGAATTTTTTGTAAGGTTACAGATTTTTAATATAAATTTTCCAATTTAAAGTTTCTAATCTAGATTGCTAGACTGAAAGTCAAACTTTTCAATTTATTTTGTTGTAATATTTCAGTGCAAAGTATTCTCATAATTGATTATTGTTTTATTCACAAATGCGATCATTAAACGGGTGCTAGGTAAGCTTTTTCGTCTGCTTTCCGATTACATTGACACCTTTAATTTCAACATTCTACTGATTCCAGACAAAGGGTTTTTCGCTGTATTTCCTGGAAATTTGAAACTGAAATTGAAACAATTATTTTATAACTAATATTATCTGTAATAGAATGGCAAATGGGCCAGTGTGCGTTAAAAAATCGGTATCTGCAGCATGTCACTCGATTTTAATAAAACTTAGTGAATCACATCACATTTTTAGGAATTATCGATATTTCTGAAATCTTAAAACGAATTTCAATGAAACTTAGTTAAATTATAATTGTAAATTAATGACACTTGGTACCCAAAGAAAAAAAATGAAATTGCGGTAGTTATGTCGTATTGAATTTTGACATCACTTTTGTTGTAATTATTGATATTTCTAAAACTGTCAGACGAATTTTAATTAAACTTAGTGAAATTAGAGTTCTATGTAGGATACACTTGTTGCGCTAAGGATTTTTCAAATTTTTACAAATTACGGAAGTAATGCCATATTGAATTTTTGCATCACATTTTTTGGAATTATCGATATTTTTAAAACTGTCAAACAAATTTCAATTAAACTTAGTAAAATTATAGTTGAATATAAAGTACGGAAGAATTATGGATGTTACACGATTTTTAATTTTTTTAGCACTTTTATTTAAATTATCGATATTTCTGCAACTTTAAAACAAATTCCAATAAAACTTGGTGAAGATATGGTTGTATATAAGATACACTTGTTGTGCAAAGGATTTTTCAAATTTTTACAAATTACGGAAGTTACGCCATTTTGAATTTTGTTATCACATTTTTTGAATTATCGATATTTCTGTAACTTTGAAACGAATTTCAATGAAACTATATAAAATTATAGTTGCAAATAAGAGAAACTTGGTGTCCAAAAAAATAAATATAAAACAATTTTTAATTGCAATAGTTACGCCATGTTAAATCTTGGGATTTTTTTCAATTATCGATATTTCTTAAACCGTAAAAGGAATTTCATTAAAATTTAGTGCAATAATAGTTGTATATAAGATAAAAAATTTTTTTTTTTTTAATTATGGAAGTTACGTCATTTTGAATTTTGGTATCAGACTTTTTTGCATTGTCGATATTTCTGCAAATTTAAAACGAATTTGAATGAAACTTAATAAAATTATTGTATGTAAAATATTTGCTGTCCAAAGAATTAAAAATTACAAAAGTTACGTCATATTAAATTCAAGTGAATTTTTATAAATTTTTGATATTTCTGAAACTGTAAATCAAATTTTAACAAAAATTAGTGAAATTATAATTGTATATTACAGACACTTAATGTTCAAAGGATTAAAAAAATCAAATTACGGAAGTTATGCCATAATGAATTTTTGCATCAAATTTTTTGGAATTATTGATATTTCTAAAACTGTCAAACGAATTTTAATGAAACTTAGTGAAATTATAGTTGTATATAAGAGAAACATGGTATCCAAAAAATTGAAAAAAAATTCAATTAAAAGAGTTACGTCAAATAAATTTTTGGGATTTGTAAAAAATTATCTATATTTCTTAAACCGTGAAAGGAATTTTAATGAAACTTAATGGAATTATAGTTCTATTCAAGCTACACTTGTTGTCCAAAGAATTTTTAGAAAAATTTCAAATTACTGAAGTTACGCCATTTTGAATTTTGGAATCACGTTTTTCTGAATTAATGATAATTCTGAAACTTTGAAACGAATTTTATTGAAACTTAATAAAATCATAGTTGTATATAAAAAAACTTGGTGTACAAATAATTAAAATTTACAAAAGTTATGTCATATTAAATTTTGGTAAGTTTTTTAAATTATCGATCTTTGTGATACTATGAAACGAATTTTGATAAAACTTAGTAAAAGCATAGCCGTTAACATACAATTGGTACCCAAAGGATTTTTTCTTTTTTTTTTAAATTACAGAAGTTACCCAATTTTGACCCTGGGCATCGCATATTTTTTAATTGTCGATATTTCTGAAACTGTGAAACAAATTTAAATGAAATTCAGTGAAATTCTGATTGTAGATAAGATACACTTAGTTTTCAAATAATTTTTAAAATTTTTTTAAAATAACGAAAGTTACGTCATGTTTAATTTTAAGATAACATTTTTTTAAACTATGGGTATTTTTGAAAGTGTGGAACGAATTTCAAAGTATCTTGGTAAAGTTATACTGTTAATCTGTGTTCAAAGAATTTTTGAAATTTTTTATATTCTCATCATTTATGTTTGAGAAAGTATTAGAATTGTCGGAAATTTGACACCACCATGTTTCAACGGATCTCCCTGTTTCGTGATCCCCTGAATCCGAAAAATCAAGTTTTTACGATGGCGTCTGTCTGTCTGTCTGTCCGTCCGTCCGTAAACACGATAACTCTCGAAAAAATG